>PVIU01009748.1:0-74254 GCA_004026605.1 Ondatra zibethicus
AATTATGCTTTATCTTTATTTTTGTTTTTTAGGGACAAAGTTTTGTTATACAGTCTAAGTTGTTATTGAACCTGCAATCCTCCTGCCTCAGCTCTGCATTGATAAAATCCCAAATGTGCACTGCAATGTCCAGCCCATAATGTGTTATTTTCTATGTAAAAAAAGTACTACTCAGAAAAAAATATGATGTGAAAAATTATAAGATGGTTTACAACAGAAACAGAAAAGTATGGTGGAAGGAACCAATATTCATAAAGATAGTAACAGATAGAGAACTTTCCAGATATACTTAATTAATTCCCAGCTGTGGGAAGGCCAAAGGATCCTAAATTAGACTATGTAAAATGAAGTCCTTGCCTGTATGCATGGCAATAGAAATATGGGCATAGCAAATGGGGGAGGCAGATTTTGAAGAATACCTACAAAAAGGCATGCTATTTTAACCCAAAGAGTGGAAATTATTCTGATAATGACCCGGTTACCTGGTGTAAGATCTGACAGCACTGGAATAATAGTGTCTAAGTGTTGATTAGCTTCATCGTGAGAACAACTTGGAGTGAAAAAAGTGGATAAACTTTGGCTGTGGAGAGAAGGCACATTCCTTTAACAAATGCTGGAAGTGATTTTGTTTTATGTTTCTGTAAAGATATTTGTTGAAAGAATTACTGTAGGCTGCTGTATTGTCTTGTTGACCATGTCTTTTGCTTTATAGAAGCTTCTCAGTTTTAGGAGGTCCCATTTATTAATTGTTTCTCTCAGTGTCTGTGCTACTGGGGTTATATTTAGAAAGTGGTCTCCTGTGCCAATGTGTTCAAGTGTAGTTCCGACTTTCTCTTCTATGAGGTTCAGTGTGGCTAGATTTATGTTGAGGTCTTTGATCCATTTGGACTTGAGTTTTGTGCATGGTGATAGATATGGATCTATTTTCATTCTTCTACATGTTGATATCCAGTTATGCCAGCACCATTTGTTAAATATGCTTTCTTTTTTCCATTTTATATTTTTTGCTTCTTTGTCAAAAACCGGGTATTCATATGTGTGTGGATTAATATCTTGGTCTTCGATTCAGTTCCATTGGTTCTTCTGTCTGTTTTTATGCCAATTACAGGCTATTTTCAGTACTGTATGTAGCTCTGTAGTAGAGCTTGAAGTCAGGGATTGTGATGCCTCCAGAAGTTCTTTTATTGTACAGGATTGTTTTGGCTAGCCTAGGTTTTTTGCTTTTCCATATTAAGTTGAGTATTGTTCTTTTGAGGTCTGTGAAGAATTTTGCTGGGATTTTGATGGGCATTGCTTTGAATCTGTGGATTGCTTTTGGTAAGATTGCCATTTTTACTGTGTTAATTCTACCTACCTAAGAGCATGGGAGATCTTTCCACTTTCTGGTGTCTTCTTCAATTTCTTTCTTCAAAGATTTAAAGTTTTTGTCATACAAATCTTCCACTTGTTTGGAAGACTTTTAAAGGACAGAGTCAACAAGACAAAATGGCAGCCTACAGAATGGGAAAAAATCTTCACCAACCCCACATTGAGACATAGGGCTGATCTCCAAAATATACAAAGAACTCAAAAAATTGGTCATCAAAAGAACAAATAATCCAATTTAAAAAACTGAGTACAGACCTAAACAGAGAACTCTCAAAAGAGGAATCTAAAATGGCTGAAAGACACTTAAGGAAATGCTCAATATCCTTAGTCATCAGAGAAATACAAATAGAAACAACTATGAGATTCCATTTTACACCTGTAAGAATGGTCAAGATCAAAAACACTGATGACAACTTATGCTGGAGAGGTTGTGGGGTAAAGGGAACGGTCCTCCATTGCTGGTGGGAATGCAAACTGGTACAGCCCCTTTGGATACTAGTGTGGTGATTTCTCAGAAAATTAGGAAACAACCTTCCTCAAGTCCCAGCAATACCACTTTTGAGTATATATCCAAAGGATGTTCAATAATACCACAAGGACATATGCTCAACTATGTAAATAGCATCATTGTTTGTCATAGCCAAACCTGGAAACAACCTAAATGCCCCTTGACTTAAGAATGGATAAGGAAAATGTGGTATATTTAAATTTTAAGTTAAGCATGTAAAACCAGAAATTGAACACATGTTTTTAGAATAATGATATCAAAAGATACAAATGAAAATTAAAAGGCAGAGTACTTAGAAAACAGAAAACACAAATTGACCCATGTATCAATTCATAGTGAGTATATAAAGAGTTTATCAATAAATAGTGTTTGAAATTTAATTCATTTAGCAATCAAAATATTGGCCATGATAGTTATTACTTTAATTGTTACATAAGTCTTATCCTGATTTTGGCTTCATGACTTGAATTTCCCTTGTCTGACCCTCAAAACTGAAGTGTAGCTATTGAACTTATTAAGAAGAGCTCCAGAAGAAAAATCACAGAATCAACTAGCCTGGGCTCATAGGGGCTCACAGAGACGGAATTGACAACCAGCAAGCCTGCATGGGACTAACCTGGGCCCTCTGAATATGTTTTAAAGTTGTGTGTCTTGGTCCTCTTGTGGGACTCCTGACTCTTACAGGCTTTTGGTATCCTACTCCTCATGCTGGGCGACCTTGCTCAGCTTTGGTACATGGGGAGGTGCTTGGTCTTACTGTAATTTGGTATCCCATGTTTGTTGATACTCATGGGAGACCTGCCCTTTCTTGGGCAGAAGCAGAGGAGGAGTGGATTGGGAGATGGAAACAGACAGAGGATGGGAGGAATGGAAGGGGCTGCAGCAGGGAAGTAAAGAAAATAAATAAGCAAATTTATTTTTAAAAAAGGAAAAAAAGAAAAAGGAAAAACTTTATGTTAGATGAAAAGATGTGTGTCATGTCATTTTGATATGGAATACTGTCATTTGGTACCCAGTGTGTGGGGTATCAAGTTCTCTTTTCCCTTGGCTGGAAGGTATAGCATGATTAATAAAAACCAGAGACAGATAATGGGGGTCAACCTGAAGTTCAGAAAAGCAAAACAGCTAGCCACTGGCTCTTACCTCTACTTCAGTCTGAAATGGCAATCCTGCCTCCAGGAATCCTCAGTATGAGACTGTGTCTGAGGGCTGTCTCCTCCCATCCTATATTCCTCTCTAGTGCTGGGATTAAGAGCATGCACCACTACCACCCAGTTCCTATGGCAGCTAGTGTGACTACTGGGATTAAAGGGGTGTGTCATCACTGCCTGGTCTGTAAGGCTGGCCAAGGCAGCTGTTTAACTCTCTGATCTCCAGGCAAGCTTTGTTTAATAAAATACAAATGAAATCTCACTACAGGAATGCACATAGCATATGACAAGAGGCCACTCTGCAAGGTAGCATGAACACAACTTGGGATGGAGCTCTATATGGAGCCTGAAGGATGTCAGATCAAAAGAGACAAAGAGGAACATGCCCTTCTGCACAGGGGAACAATTTACCAAGAAGACATTTCAATCCTAAAGACATATGTACCCAATCTTGGTACACCCAATAAAAAAAAAAGATCTCAAGATTTCAAGACATAGATTAACCCCAACTCAGTAATAGTGCATGCTTTCAGTACTCAACATTCTCTAAAAGGCAAATTGTCTGGACAAAAAAATAAATAAATCAAGAGATACAACAACATATATCCTATGGGCCTAATATATATAGACTCTTTCACCCAGACATCAATGAATATTTTAGTTATGAGCCCTGAGAGTTTCTTCAAAATCGATCACATACTTGGATACATACATAAAAACATCTCAACAAAAATAGAAAATATAAAATCATTCCATATATCCTATCTGACCACAATGCAATAATGCTTAAAATTAACTTAAAAATCATTTCTATTACTTAGACATACTAATGAAGATTAAACAACACATTACTGAGTGGTAAATGGGTTAAAAAATAAAAATTAAGAGGCATCCTAGAAGAAAATGAAAACATAACACAACAAAACCTTGGTATACATTAAAAGTGATCCTAAGGGGGAAATTTATAGCTCTAATTGTCTAATTTTTAAAACATCAGAACACAAATAATAACTTAATGATGCAATTCAAGAGTTTTGAAAACCAAGTACAAACAAATCCATTAGATGAGAAGAGATAAATTACATCAGAAATTAATGAAACATAAAAAACAGCAGCAAAATAATACAAGTAACCAAGAAATCTAATAACAAGTATTGGGGAGGACATGGAACTGGAGATCTCTCATGCATTGACTGTAAAGAAAATTTAAATACTCTACAGTTACACATAACTTTTGGACCTGCTGCTCCCAACTTGAAGATAGTCCATCCATAATGCAGCAACCTAACCTCAAGAAAGCTACCCATGTGTACAAGAACTCATGTGCACATAGCAAACAACAGAAAGCTATCAGTTTATGCATGGGGCTATGCAATTCATCTTCTGTTTCCATAGGGGCTCCCTAAATTCCAATTAAAATAAACAATCTAAATACGAATACATCAATTTAGTTATTTCTCAAAACATTTGACAAAATAAAAAATACTTGTTTTGAGTAAAACATTAAAAAGTAAAAGAAAATGATGATATGTAGTTCCTTAAGTATTAAAATTAGAACTATTGATGGGAAAATTATAACAATTATAAGGTTGCTGTCAATTCTTGGGAGGAAAGGAAATAAAGAAAGAGAACTTTCAAGTGTCTACAATCATTTCTTTAAAAAAGGAAAAATATCTGAGAGAAATATTTAAAATGGCAACATCTGGCTGGGTATTGGTGGCACACACCTTTAATCCCAGCATTCAAGAGGCAGAGGTAGGTGCAGCTCTGTGAGTTCAATGCTAGCCTAGTCTAGAAAGCAAGTTTGAGGACAGCCAAAATTACACAGAGATACTATGTATTAAAACACAAACAAAAATTAAAAATAAATAAGTAAATAAACAACCAAAACAAAACTAAGAAAAACAAAAGAAAAAAGCCAAACTATTAAAAAAATTAGCAACATCTCATAAATCTAGGATTAGCTGTGTTTGGATAGCTATACATTAACTTGACTTTATTTGGAATGCAATTAATAACTTTGTGCATTTGATATATAATCCATATATGAATGTTTTTTGAAGACATGATAATGATAAACCATGTTAAAATTAAAAGAAAAGGATATGATCAATAAAGGTGAAAAGGTGTTAACGGTCACAGTTGAAAGAATGGCATCTGTGTGTTGCCATCACAAACATTCCAACAAACCTTTTGCCAAGCTATAAAAGACTCTGTAACAATACATCCCAGCACTGAGAATGTGCTGGTATTTGTAAATTTAGGAAGGGAAGTGGTAACTAGATACTTCCTGCAATATTAGTGTGGAAACTTGTTCTGAGTTTAAAAACTGCATGAGGGCAACAAGTAGGTTTGCGTGTGTGTCTCCAGCCTCATCCGCTGCACTGTCCATTGAACTGACTTATTTCTCCCTCCCCACAATCAACTTCACAGACCTGCCACCTAGAAAGCACACAAGACCCTTACCAGTAAAGCCTCATCTTGGTTTGAGGTTTTGCCGTTGCCCTGTGTTTCCATGCTTCACTAAGCTTCTCCTCTGCAACCAGTCCAGGCCCTAGAGAAATGGTGTAGCTGTTACAGGATGCAATATCTGTCTGATCACTGGCTACTGCTTACGCTGAACCTCTCTCCCTTACAGTACTTGCCAGACCCCTGCTGGCGATTCTGTCTATTTCTAGTATTTGTTTGATGATTCATTACAAAGGGCACAGAAGAGTTTCTGGAAAATGGGCTCTCCAGTCACCAAGTCTGTGAAACTTTGAGTAGCTAGGGTAAACATTGCATTTGTCTTATTGATGTCTGGGTACCACTAAGATTTCCAAGCAGTGAAATGGCAATAATACAAAAGTGCAACGAGGGAGGACGTTATGATGCCTCTGTTTATCCTGATCATATTTACATAGTGTATACACTCACACATACACACACACATACACATACACTCATTCAGACTCACACACACTTACACATACACACACCCACACACTCATACAGACTCACATACACTCTCACACACATTAACACACTCACACATACACCCCTACCTAGTGCTTCAGTGTTCATCCATATCAAAGACTTCTGACTAATTCAGGCATCTTAGATGCTGATGATTCAGCCTTCAATTTTTTATATTTAAAAATATATTACAGAAAAATAACACATAATCTCTGTCATCTCTACATCAGTGGCAACAATGGTTATCTCATTTATTCACTTTAGAAACTTGACACATTCTGGGAAAAATTCAGAACTGCAGGTTAGGATCTATGGCCAGCCCTCGCAAATCTCCTGGCCTCATCTTATCTCCTAGTCTAATGTCGACGCCTTAAGAAATCTCAGGACCAGAGTCCTGTGGAAGGTTTTCCCATTTGTCATCAACTAAGGTTGAAGCTTACACTGTATCCTTTTAAAGGACTCCTAATTCCTGGACACGTAGAATGTTCTGTGGTGTGAGGGGGATGCCGGGAATGAAAGGGGCAGCTAGCTAGTCAGGAAGTTTGTCTGTCTATTTCATGCATCCTACAACTTGTGGTTAAAAAGAATCAAAGGTATTCAGGGCAGTAGCATCCTCAGTCATGGCTCCTGGGAATATAAACCAGTCGTCTCCTGTGGAAAATATCAAGCTCTCATGAGAGAAACAATTGGAAAAAACAGACATAACAACGGGCATGCTTAGCTTTGTAATGTCATCCAAAGACCGCAAAGAATCTGTGATAGGAAGATGCTCAAATTCCTTTTTGATCTACTTAAACTGAGTAATCGCTACAGTACTACAAGTGGGGGCTCAAAAAGTCCAGCATGCAGATGACATCTGGGTGGACCCCCAGCCCTCTGCTTTGTAAAGAATCAATTAACCCTTTACTACTACATTTTCTTTGTTTGTATACTGAGATTAATACTGAGAAATTTTCCTAAGGTTTTCAGAATTAAATGATCATACAAGACCAATGCTCAGCGCAATGTCAGGAAGCTTCCAGCAATGGTCAGGGCAATTGCTTTTTTCCAGTGTTGGTGATCAAAGCAAGTGACTTGCACATGCTAGCAGTTCTCTCCCTCTCCGTAATAGACAGAGGCAGGTACTGCGACTGTGCTACCGACTTCTGGACCTCACTTCCTCCATCCCTAACATCAGTGCAAAGGGAGCCACTTTTCACCAGTAGACTTAGAGTCAACTGAAAGAAGGACAACATCTTAATTATTTTGAGACTGAGATTCTGGAAATACAGAAACTTCATGGAATAAAAGGGAAGTATAGATTAATGATCCAAGAAAGACTTCAAGAAGTGAAGACATTAGAAAATCCTGGTTCCCCCCTTGACCCTGCCAGCTGCGGTGGGTGAGGGAGCTGATCCTCCCCCTTACCAGCTGCAGTGGACCCTGCAGATTGCCTGGGTAGCACAGTAGAGCTGACTCGGTTGGCGGAAGTGTGGGTGAGCCAGCTCCAATGTTGTAAGCATGGGACAGCTGTCCCCATTACTCATCCAACATGCAGTAGCATGGGCAGGGAGGTGGGTCCTCCCCATCAGTGGCCTGAGACAGGTGGAAGAGTTAGCCCTGAGGTCAAAAGAGCAGGAGAGCTGTTCCTACACCTCATCAGCTGTAGCACTCATGAGAGTGGCCCCTACACTTCACCTGGGCAACATAGTCGAACTGGCCCCGAGGATACAGGTGAGGGAGAACCGCCCCTGAGGGTGTGAAAGCAGAAGAACTGGCTCTGCCCCATGCTCATCACTGCAAGGAGTGGACTAGCCTGGGCAATGCTGGAAAACTCACCCTGGAGGTAAAGACAGGGGAGAGTCCGTGGGCTGACCAACCCTGCCACTACCCAGGCCCAGAGCCAGGATTATGTGTTGATTCACCCCATCTGTGATCTGCTGGAACACAGGGTGGGGATTGGGGGTCAGTACTGCAGACCTAGGACTGCAGGATCTCTAACACACAGGGCAGCAATGGGATGTCTGGGAAGAGTATCAGTGATGGTCCAGTATTGATGGTGTAGCATCAGAGACCAGGAACCTTAATCCAGACCAATGATTCTTCATCATGGACGCCCGAATGTAAAAATGTATGGGTAAAGGGTTTTACTATGTGACTCACTGTGTCACACTGCAGTTTCCATGACAAAATTTTCTCCTTCTTCCTCCTCGCTTTTTTCTCTTAAATTTTATTTTGTTTTATTTTGGGGAAATAGGGGAGGGAGACAGGTAGGATCAGGAGGCATGCTGTGAAAGACACAATAACTAAAAAGAAAATTTTAAAACAGAAAGAAAATGTTGGGTTTTGGTTCTATAGAACACTAAAAACATCCCAAGAGGTCTCTAGCATCTCTGGCCTTCCTACGTGACTAACATGGGAAGCAATAAACTTAAATGATTCAGCAGTCCAGCTCTGAAGATGAGCAACTGCAGCATGCTCTGGCTGGGTGCTGCAAGGCAGGCTGCCTCACCTCTGTAAGCTCTGGTCTCCCTACTGAGGAGTCAGTGATGTTCCTTCATGGGCTAAAAGGCATGTTAAATGTTTCATTTCCAACAGTGTTACTGGGTATCCTTTCTTGTTACATACCTAGAGACAAGCTCTAGAGAACAAAATGGCACCAGAACATATTTTTGGCATGTCTTCAGATACCAGATGAAAAGATTATTAGATCAGAATGCTCACAGCTCTGCTCACGCAGTCCCTTCTCATGCAATCCTCCCTCTGTCCTCAAGTATGTGGGATCCCTCGCAAGGACTCTTGAGCAAGCCAGCCTACGTGCAGTGTGATGACCTGAAAACCCAGTCATCTCCAGCCTCTGCGGTGGGAGCATGAGTCACCCAGCTCTCAAAATGCTGCATTCCCCAAGGTGAGTGCTGCTTCTTTGCATAGACAATGAGGTCTTAGCTATATATGATCACGTCTCCTTGAAAGTTCTTAGTCACATATTAGTCAGACCACCTCCAAAGCAGAGGCTGTGCTTCTCTCCCTTTAGATGGAACTTATAGAACCTCCTCAAACGTGGCTTCATCACAGCCCCTCTGTCTCCACACCCTGTGACAAACTCTCAAGATGGATCTTGCCTCTAACTTGAAAGATCCTCTTCTCCAGGAGGCCCTTGCCTAGTATCTGAAATTCTTTTTTTTCTTCCTATGATAAAGCGAGGCAGGAGACTGTTAGGAGGAATTATTTCAGGGAAGTTTAAGTTTTCATAAAAACCATTCAGGAGGATATGTAGAGTTTCCACATGACTCCTTCTCTAGTTTCTCCTGTTATTATCATGTTTAATAATTACATTGCTATCTGTGCATCATAGTTTACTAAAACCCATTCTGTACTTTACATTATGGTATTAGTTGTCCTTGAACTTGCTTTGTTGACTAGGCTAGACTCAAACTAACAGAGATCCACCTGCCCCTGCTTCTCTGGTGCTGGGATTAAAGGTGTATGCCACCACAAAAGACCTTGTGTTTGCATTTCTATGGTGCATGCAATGTGCATACTACTGCAGTATTATGCAGAACTATTTCTCTGAGCTAAACCTTCTGTGTTTCACCTTTCTTCTCAGATCCTACACCCTAATTACTTCAACCACTATTTTTCTTATCGTCTCTTTAACCTTTCTTCTTTCTGAAAATCCTAGTTGAACTAGTACAGATGAAGTCTATTCATATTGACTTCTTTCACTTAACAGTATAGTCTTTAATTTCTTTTATTTTATTATTTTCTGTTTGGAGGTATTTTGCCTGCATACATGTCTGCATATCATCTTGGTATGTGGTACCCATGGAGGCCAAAATACATTTCAGATCCCTTGAACTGGAGCAACCTATGGTTGTAATGTCCCATGTGGGTGCTGGAAATTGAATCCAGATCTTCTCCGAGAGCAGCCAGTGCTCTTTAAATAAAGGAGCCATTTCTCCAGCCCTGTAATATAGTCTTTTAATTGCCTGGCAACTTAATTATTTTTATTAATGGATGATATCCTTACTGTATGGGTGTATCATATTTTCCCATTTACTATTGATGAATATGTTGGCTGATATCCTTTTCAGGCAATTATCAATCATTTTGTGTGGACTTAATCTTTTCTAGAGACTTTTTTCTTATGAAGTTCTTCACATAGATTATAGGTCTTCTGGTTCTACTTGTTTTTTCTCAGTCCGTCCAATAAACTATTTTTATTTGAAAATCTTTCTCATTTGAAAGATGAGTGGTGAAATGAGAAACCTGCTTTTCACCCATTCAGCCTTTCAGACTACAGTTTACTCATGCACCAGGGTGGGATAACACCAAAGATGGGAGGCTGTGTGAAGATGGTGGCTATGTCATAATAATCAGCCTTATTTCATAATTTCATAACTCATCCCTATTTCCTTAAATGTTGTATTTGCTATCCTTTTCTTCATCTCATATTGTCTGAAAATTCAGAAAAAAAACAGATTATCAATTATGCTTTGATTTTTGCACATTTAACTTCAGTACCTGAAGATTTCTAACACCGTATCTCATCTTCAGTCTTGATAAATAATACATTATAAATTCTGACTCTGCACTGATATTTCTATTTGGTGTAGAGCTATAATTAAAGAATAAGCTAACTTTATCCTAGGTGAGTCTTGGTTGGAAATAAGATTACAGCATCATGGGAGGACCTTGTTGAGGGATCAGTTGAGGAATGGCTAGTGAGAAGAAAAGGTTAAAAGATTCCCCCTAAAGAGAGAGAACGGTATTCCTAATGAGGAGGTTTTAAGGGGCAAGATAAATGGTCCCACATAGAGCAATAGTAATGCATTACAGATGTGCAGTAGGCATCCAGTTTCCATTATTATTTAAATCAGTGGTTCTTTTACATTTGTGACAACTTACCTTAAGTTTAGATGTGGTGGCTCATTCATGGAAAGCTTCAGATATCATGACTCAGTGGGGACACTGGAAGGTGATCTGGTCTCTAATTCTAACGTTTGGGAGCTTTGTCTACATAGTACTACTATAAATGGCAGAAAAACAAAATCATTGGTCTCTGACCCAACTCTTTGTTTCCAAATGAAGCAAAACTTTTCAAAATGGAATTTTCTGAGTGAATTGACTCACAGTGGCAAAAACAGACTTTTGAAATTAGACTACCAGGATTGAAAGTCAAGAAGACAGTGTGATGAACAAGTATTTCGAGTCCTTCATTGTCACTCTACTTTGTGGACAAGGGTACCATTATCTGATCCTTGACTACATATGGCTATTTTTCCTTGTTATAAAGGTTCAAGATTTCAAATGCTTAGACTTTAAATTAATTCTTACCATCACTTCTAGAACAATGCACCTAGTATTTCCAAGGCTGCTTTATGTTCTCTGGCCAACTGGCCCAGTCCCTAGGGAGCTAGATTCTCGTTGTGATGTGAACCCACTTGCCTGTATACCTCCATCATCACTGCCAGCACTGCCTCTTGTACCTGTCTTCCATGTATTTTGATCCCTTTACTCTGCTGAAGGACAACAGTAGCCACTTCATTATGTCTGGAGCACAGTATCTTGTGCCAGAAAACCACATCTAAAACTAGACTAAAACACCTTGAAATACAGGTTATACACTGAAGTTAAGAGGAAGGAGTTTAATATCACTGATTTTTATATCACAACTGTATGAACCACAGAACTCAACTGAGTTTTAGACCCAGTATTAACCAAACATAGAAATATGCACTCACACCAAAGAAAACTAGATTAATATACATGATGAACAAAGATAGAAAAATTCTCAACAAAATACTTGCAAACTGAATTCAAGGGCACATCAAAAATAACACAGATCTTGATCAAATTGGCTTTGTTCCAGAGATGCAGGAATGGCTCAATACATAAATTAATAAACATAATTCATCACATAGGTAGACTAAAGACAAAATTCACATGATCATATCAATATGTACAGAACCCTCAATAAAATCCAAAATCATTTCAAGGTACTTTATGGAAAGGCTAGGGATAGTAGGAACATTCTTTACCATCAAAGTCTATGTATCAGAAACACATAGCCAGCATCACAGTAAATGGAGAAATGCTCAAAACATTCTCATTAAAATGAGAAACAAGACAAGAGTGTCCCCCTTTCTACCCCTTCTCAATATAGAGATTGAGGTCTTTTCTAGAGCAATGAGACAAGAGGAAGAAATAGAATGGATACAAATAGTAAAATAAATAAAAATATACTTTTTTTGCAAGTGATATAATCTTAAACATAAGAAATCCTAATGACTCCACCAAAAAGTACATTATAAATTGCAACTGATAAACACCTTCAACAAAGTGACAATTACATAATTAACACATAAAAATAGTTATATACCAATAACAAAGCTACTGAAAAAGAAACCAGTGAAAACATCGTATTCACAGTATCAACAAAAAATAAATGTAACTGGGAAAAAAGCTAACCAAGAAAATTAAAAGCTTTACAATGAAAGTTTTTAGACTTTAAAGAAATAAATTGAAGAGGACATTAGAAGATTGAAAAATAGCCCATGCTCCTGGTTTATAAGAAACAATATTGTGAAAATGTTCCTCCTAGCAGAATCCGCCTACAGATTCAATGCAGTCCCAATAAAAATCCCAGAGTCACTCTGTACACACATAGAAAAGGTATCTTAAAATTCATATGTAAGCACAAAATTGTTGCAGGAGGCCACTTGTTCATCCTGACCGCCCAGAACCAAAATAACCATAGAGAAACTGTATTAATTAAATCATTGCTTGGCCCATTAGCTCTGGCTTCTTATTGGCTAACTCTTACATATTAGTTTAACCCATTTCTATTAATCTGTGTATCACCATGTGGCAGTGGCTTACCCAGTTCCAGCATCTGTCTCCAGTGGGGCTACATGGCTTCTCTCTGACTCCACCCTTCTTTCTCCCAGCATTCAGTCCAGTCCTCCCTGCCCAGCTCTGCTCCACCCTACCCTGCTCTGCTATAGGCTCAAAGAAGTTCTTTACTCATTAACCAATAAAGGCAACACATAGACAGAAGGACCTCCCACACCACAAAATACCAAGGATATCCAAAGTTATCCTGAGGACAAAACATACTGTGAATGGTGTCACCACCTGATTTCAAGTTAGACTGAAAAGAGAAGATATATAGTAATAAGAAGAGCATGGTACTGGAACAAGCACAGACAGACAGACAGACACAAATGCATATATATATATATATATGGAGTAAAATAGAGGACCCAGATATAAACCTGTACAACCACAGTTACAAAACTTGGCAAAGGAACTAAAAATATACATCAGAAAAATGACAGCAAAAGAGTGCTCAGAATCTTGAATATCAACATATAAAGCAAGGAACTAGATCCCCGTATCTCTTTCTGTACAAAATCCAACTCCAAATGGACTTAAGACCGCACTATGAGTCTTTATACCTTGAAACTGCTAGAGGAAAAAAAAAGAAAAAAGCAAGGAGCATGCTTTAACATATAGGTAAAAGTAAGAATTTCCTGAATAGGACTGTCGAAGCATAGGGAACAGGGCCAACAATTGACAAATGGTATAACATGAAACTAAAAAGCTCTGTACAGCAAAGGGCACATTCAGAGCAAAGAGACTGCCACAGAATGGGAGAATATATTTGCTATGCATATATATTTGGTAGAAGTTTAATAACTATAGCATATAAGGAACTAAACAAATAAAATTGGAAACACGAAAAACAATTTTAAAATGGACTATGAAACTAAATAAAGAGTTCTTTAAAAATATGAATGCCTAGGGAATACTTTCAAATGTATTCAGCTTCTTTAGCCATCAGGGAAATGGAGACTAAATTTGCTCTAGTATTCCATCCCAGTCAGTATGGCCACTGTCAAGAAACCAAACGACAATATATGCAAGCATGCATATAGGGACAGGGGAGCCTTATACACTGCTCGTGGGAAAGCATCCATTTTGAAAATAGATATGAAAATTTCTCAAAAATTAGAGCCATGCCACTCCTTGGTATATCTTAAAGAATCTGGAACCCACTACAAAGACCCTACATGCTCATGTTTATGACAACGCTATTCACAATACCTAGATATACAGTAACTAACAAAAAATGGGACACACATACACAATAGAACTTTATGCTTGTTACTGAAAAACTAACTAAGAACCCAAGACTAAGGAGTCCACAGGCCCCAAGGGGAAAAGCTATTAGTATTTCTTCAACTTAGCATAGTATCAAACTGATTTCTAAATACTTATTAATATACCTCATCAGAAAATCTTCTATTTCTAATGGGTAAAAGTTAATATGACGATTCATAAGCAGTGAAGATGCAAAGGGGGTCTGCGGAGTACACAACTCTAAATTGGGTATCCGTGTAGTCGTCCCTACCCCAAAGCTCAGGGAACATCATGTAAGAGGGGTCGGAGAGGTTGTGTGAGGCAGAGGCCAGAAAAGACGGCTGTGAAACACTGTGTTCTGCTCAAGTCAGAGCTGTTGCTTACTTGAACTTGCAGCACATATGTGTGCCAGAACAGGACCTGACCAAGATAAAGCCAGTCAGCATTCCATGTGAATGGGGTAGTCAATTAAGGCCCAGCTACTGTTGATGAGCTATCGGCAGCTGATGGCTGCTGTGGGAGGAAGAGTCAGTCTGGTACTTTTATTCCTGACACCTCATTCTCCCCTTTTTTTTTCCTTAGGTAAGGAATGCATTGGCAAGGAAAGGAAACCACTGTGAAGGTAAGACTACTAAGGATAATAAAATAGAAAGTTGAAAGATCCCTGAACTTTAATATATGCTGTGGGGCCCACTACAATTTCAATGGGTTACTATATTAAAAACAAAGTAAACTGACTTACTTTGTAAGTCAGTAGTAGTAGATGGTTTTGGCTTCCTCTGTTCAATCTCTAACAGTTCCAGAAATTCCTTTTGAAGTCCCTATGGTGAGTGTAGTTGAGGGTGGGGGAATAAAACCCTGCTACGTGCTTACTTTCTATGTTCTTTTATGGACAGGGTAGACGAAACTGTCAGAGCACCAGCAATTGGTCATTGGACATGCAATCTTTAGGGAGATAAGTAGCCATGAATCTCACCACTGTGGGCACAGCTCAATAGCAACTGCTCAGAAAATGTAGCAGTTTTGATCCCCAGACTAAGCACTTTGTCTCCTATGTCTTTCCCCACCTTCCTTTCTGTGGTCCCCTCTTAGCCTGTTTTCTTCTCTTACCAGCTTCTTTGTTGACTCTTGTATGAAGCTCTTCAGCTTCCCAGACTTCTCCACTGATCTGCTGGTTTAGGGGAAGGCTGCATCCATCAGTAACTGGATCAGGTTTGCATGCGTCAGGAACTCTGTTATCCAGTCAGGTTTCTAAGTTTCCCAGCCAACGCCAGATTTCAGAGCTTTGTCTTGGAATCTATGTCTTTCTGTTTACAAATTTCTCTTGTGACTCTGGGAGGCCAGATATTTTTGGCTCAGTCGTTCTTCCATGTGTACATATGCACGTTCACATAGGAATCTCTGGGAAACAGAATCGAAATGGTTGCTTTCATTTTCTAGTTTTAGGAAGTTTGATTTAGTTGGTTAATTCTAGAGACTTATTTGTCAATAAGCACTGACATATCTTGGAACCAGATGTCCCCTGGGTTCAACTTAATGAAATTCTTACCCTCAAACCTAAAATGGCTCAATGGAGATAAGCTGGACACCACCTAAGCAAGGTACTAAGGACAAGGAACATTTGATCCTTTCTGGGGATCCAGGTAGATGACAGATGCAGGAGAATAAGATTGCATGAAGGAGGGAAAGTGATGCTGATTTCAAAGCATGACTTTATCAGACACCAAAATTCTTACCACCATAAGTGTGAATCCGCCAACTGTCCCACTTGTCTCTTCGTGACAAGATGATCATTGGCTTGCTTCGCTCAGGTTGATGGCACAGTGATCACAACAGTCTGCAAAGGCGACATAAACAGTGGCACTCAACTCAATCACAGTCCTTATTGTGTTTAGTGCAATTCAAGTAGGAGGTGCTAAGGTGCAGTGTCTTACTCAGCTGCAGATCATTGGAAATCCAGGGCATGCGCAATGTGTCTTAAAGCGTGTGAGGGAAATGGGGCACAGAGTGGAGTTATCCATGGAATATATGTATGGTCAAAACCTTTTATTCTGAAGAAAAATAAGACTATTAGGAAAATAGTTCATTACCTTTGGGCCCCAGTCTTTTATTTCTTTGATCCAGTTAGCAAGTATTGAGAGCTGAGTCTGTGTTCGTAGCCAGGAACAGACACTGAGCTGGAGCTGGAGGGGCCGGAGCAGCCCACATTCAGCTAATAAGAGCTAATTGGGCCTTCCTGCCACCAGGCTAAAGATAATTAGATCCCTGGACACTCTGACCTTTTCATTTGCTCACCATTTAACATGTACTCTTGGCTACTGAGCTTGGAGCTGAAACAGTGGTACATTTAAGCCACCAGCCACATTCTTCCTCATGTCCCTCCATTCCTTTTGCTTCTTTCTTCCTTCCTTCTTTCTGTCTGCCCTCCATTCTGGCCTTTTGAGAAAAGTGGTGTGAGTGGCCTCTGAGTAGCGTCATCCTGCCAACCAAAAACAGGCATTCTTTGTTGTCTGGCCCTGTCTCTAAGGGTGAGGAGAAGCAGCCCTTAATGAGGCTCGGCCCCAGGAATGGAAAGGAGAATGGGAATGACATGGCTCTACTCCTGCTTGGTGTTCCTCACTGCTGGACTGACCAGATTCCCTACTTTGCTGGCCCACGTGCCAGCTGACAAGTGAAGCAGGCCCTTGGGCTCTGTGAGCAGTGACCGGGCCCTCAGTGACTTCTTCAGTGCTGTTAGCTGCCTGCTGAGTTAACCCACCTAGTCCTTTAGCCTGCAGAGGCTGATTTGCATTCCCTGGGCCGCCTGTAGCCATGTTTTTCCAGGTGCTAAGATGAGAAGCCTCCTGAAGTTATAGCTCTGACTATTTGGGGTTACACAGGTGGACTCTAGAAATCCAAGTAAGGAGCCATCAGGAGGGTGCATATCTGCTGTCTTACACTTTAACATTGCCACTCATGATAGAACCTACTTGATCCTAGAGCAGAGGACCATGACCTCTCAGTGATGACCCATGCCCTCCTGTCCTAAAGTAGCATGCACAGTGCACCTCCATGAATTCATGTGATTGTGCACATGTAGTGCTTAGAGGCTTCATTGCTCGCATTATGCTCAATGGGGCTCTGGCCCCAAAATCTATACCCTTATCTCTACATACCACTTAGGTATGGGTGTGAAGGGTAATTTATAAATATGTCATCAATATTCTTCCATTTTAATGTCTTAGGACAATTAAACACAACATCAATATGAATCCAAGTTTGTGGATTTCTAATTTGAAGCTAGGTTTTAAGAAAATAGTTGCTTTAAACAAAACGATGACCAAATAGTTACATCCTGGTGTGACTCCACATGAGAAATCGGGAAGCATGGGCTTTTTATGTTTAGGAACTCACTCTAGCCCTTTACCTTCCGGGTGGCTCTACACACTATGTACTTTCCATAATTTGACTGGGAACTACCCCCATCTGCCATTTTCTTCCACCTCAAAGAACACCTACTTGCCAGGACAAAGCTGGAGGAACTTTGACTTGGCTATTTAAGCTTCAAAATATTTCTTAGTTGAAGCCCAGGGACAGCTATTCCAGCAGACTCAGGGAGGTTGTATCTAGGCATCCATTTTTTCTGAGGCTGAAAGATCCATTATGGAGGAATCAGTGTTCTTCACAAGAAAATACTTGTTAATTTGCAGGACTCATTGCATATTTCTTTATTTTAAATGTGTGGAGCCAGGCATGGTAGCTTATCTGTTATCCTACCATTTAGGAAGCAGAGGCAAATAGATGTCTGTGAGTTCAAGGCCATTCTGCTCTACATAGCAAGTTACAGACCATTCAGGTCTGCAAAGTGAAACTCTGTCTCAAAGATAAATGAAGAAATAAACAAACAACCAAAAACTGTAACAATAACAAAAGTTGTAGAATGAATAAATGAATGAATGGTATCCCTTTATTTAGAAATAAATTTAACTGAAGTACTATAAAATTGTTTCATCAAAGATTTTATAGCAAGTTGGGTTAACTGTTTTCCTACATCAGGAACACATGTGTAAAAGCACAGTATTGAAAAATCAAGAAAGTTAGGGTCTAAATCTGTTTCTGACTCTGGCTAGTGTGATGACTGATGTGGGAGGTGATGGATGCTGTGAATATGTTTTATTGCCATTGGTTAATAAAGAAATTGCTTTTGGCCAGTGGCTTAACAGAATATAGCCAGGCTGGAAGAGATATATATATAGAGAGTAGGCAAAGTCAGCAAGACACCATGTAGACCTGCTGATAGACACAGGATAGAACTTTACCAGGTAAGCTGCAGCCAAGTGGTGATACACAGATTAATGGAGATGGGTGATTTTAGGATATAAGAGTAAGGCAGAAATATGCTTAAGCTATTGGACAAACAGTATTGCAAATAATATGGTTTCTGAGTGATTATTTCGTGTCTAAGTGCCCGGGAACAAATGAGCAGCCTCCCCCAACAAATTGGCTCGCACAACAGATGACTTTAGGCAAGTAGCTTAATTAATGCTCAGTTTCTTTATTGTACACTAGAAGTAACAACAAAAATAACAACTCATGCCATTTCTGAGAACATTATCGTAGATATGAAACTATATTCTGGGCTACGTATATAACTCAGTGATTTAATGTTCACCTAGCATACACAAAGCCCAGTACAACAAATAAAACAGCAATAGCAGCAAACCAATTGCCTTATTGTCTGATGTGTAAAGAATATAAAGTAATGTTTTCTTCATTGTTCTTATTAGTATGATTCCTGCTTTCATGCCAATGAGTACTATATAGTGCATACTTGGTTCAGTGTTCCCTGTAGAAGCATCTGCTATTGACCCACACTGCACATACTTCTTTGTTTGTTGTGATATCTTGTGGTTCCCCACCTTTATTGACACTGGGGTACCAGTTGTTATTTCTCCTGTTATCATAATATCAGTTACCATATTTCATCACCCATGTATGTGAATACTTTTCCAGGTATCTCACTCACACTGTATCTCTCTATACTCTCCACATAGGTCAATCCTAATGCCACTTGCACAAAACACAAAAGGCAATGAGTAGTGTTATCAGTGGCCTCTGAGTGTATCTGTCTGACTTACCCCACATCCAGTGCTAGCTTCTCTCCCTTTCAATCACTCATGTCCCTTTGCTGCTGAAGCCTTCTTTACCAACTTTATCCCCATACCTCATCTTCACCACCAACCCGCTTCTTCCTGCATATAAACTTCCATAACCCTCTTATCTTCAAATAGACCAACAAGTAAAGGAAAACTATCTGCTTTGTCCCTTGGATGCTCCTGAATGAGCACTCAATCTGCTTTTACAGTCAGTTCCCTTCTCTTTACCACGTTATTTCTTACCTCAATGTTCTACTTTCTCAGGTCTCTGCCTACCCTCTCATTGCCAAATCTAGCGACTGCTCTCATTCTGCTTAGACTCTTAGCAGTGCTTTCTTACTTACTGGCCCTGTTCATTTGCCTTCCCTCTCTCTGCATTGCCACAGCTTCATGAGTTCTTTCACATTGCAGTCACACTCGCTGCTCCTGCTGACCATCTGATGCTGGTCATTCCTCCAAGCTTCTCATACAGCTGAGTCTTTTCTTGCTGCACACAAGCCCAGGACAAGCTTGCTTGCTGTTAGCATGTGAGTTAAATACCTAAGTCCAAACTGGGTATTTTTTTACTGCTTTCATTAACCTTAGGCATGTTACATGTATCTTTTTTCTCTTCTTGTCTCACTATCTCACTTGTAACATAGAGATACATATCCTGTAAGAGCTGAAACCACCCATGTGTTTATAAGTAATGCAATAATGTGTGTCAGATCCTTCCCTAGGGTTGCCTTATTCACCTACCAGCCAAGGGCTTTTTTCTCCACCTTCTTGCTTCAGCTTTTCCTGCCCTTCTGTAACAATTAACCACTTCCCACTCTGCTCTTGAAGCATGGGTGAGAGATACATATATGTGGGTCTCTGTGCCTTCCTATCTTTCCCTCTGAAGACTAAACTCCTCCTGAACTCTTACTAAATCTTAATTCTCACACTGGACATTCAGGAAACTTTGGGTGAATACATTAAATGAAATGCAACTTTCTGTTAACATGTTTTATGTGTACATATTCTTGGGGCTCAGTATGATCTTTCTCTCCATGTACAGAGCATGAACTAGTTAGATACAACATCCCTTCTACCATCCACCTTCCCTAATCCCTTAGTAACTAATGACCCTCTTTAAAAAATTTAAAAATAAGTTTAAAAAGAACTGTATGCTTAGACCATGTTTGCCTCAGAGCACTGACGTTCTGATAATTAAGCTTACTGACAAGAGAACTGCCCAATGTCTCAGCTAAACCTCGGAAAGATCAGTAATTGAAGGGGTTCTTTCAGTTTCAATCCCACAAACCTTGTGGAGTTTGGCAAATCCCTAGCCAGCTCCTCCCATTCAACACACACACCATGGGAATGTCTGAGTTATCAGTTCACTGCCCTGTGCACTTTCTTTTATGGAAAGGTAGGTTTGAGTTGCCCTCCAACTTTTCTTGAGAAAAGCTGAAAAAATGGAAACTTCTTAAGTAATTGATTTAGCTTCCCTGCAGGTCTTGGCTCTTGGCAAGGCTGGGGTCGGAAACTGCAATAAGATTCCTTTCGCTGTCGTGTTTTCAACATTTGGTCCTTAATCCATATAAAAGCGCAGTTGCTATGAGGAAATGTTGTTGGGGTCACTTGGAACACAAGAAAGGAATACAATTATAACATATAACCACACCCTGTAGATGGAGAACAGGTCTTATCCGGCTTCTATTTTTCTTCCCAGGAAATCCTTAAAACAGAGGGAAGGAGAAGAGGAGCTATGAGAAGATTTGAGATGCAGGCAGTTAGACTACCAGTTTGTCTGTCCTGGACCGGGCTAGGCAGACACTGAGGGTGCTCATCTTTCCTCACTCCTGAACATCTTGGAGGTCACAGCTGGACTGTGTAGAGACCTCCTGTCAATGCTCCCAGTCTGCTTGCCTTTCTCTTATTCTCTCACCTCACTGAGCCTGAGAAGTAAACCCTCAAAAAAGGCATTTGGCTAACCACTCACAGAAGGGTGCCATCTGTCAAGGCTCATTCCATGGTTGCAATAATATGATGGATATCAATGATGCGTTGAATAGACCAATAGTTATGTTTAACCCACTATGTGCCCTTCTATGTTCAATGCACGTTTTGGAGGGGGAAATAGAGTTCATCAATTGTGAGGGATCATCTTTTCATGTGACTGTCTCTTAAGCCCAGTCTGAACTCCCTGTAAGCTGGGCCTGTGTGTAAAAGGAGAAAACATTAATCAAAGAAGGCCAAATCTTTCTCTCTCAGACCCTACTTCATAGTTTCCATATGAGAAAACATCTCTTTTTTTCATTCTGTTTATTATTAAGGAGGTGACTCTTTTGTGAGAATAAGATCAAGATAGGAAAAAGGAGAGTTCACGGTAGTGGTGTGTGCGTGTGTGTGTGTGCGCGCACATGTGTTTGAAGTTGAGATGAGAGGATATGGGGGCTTGGGTGAGTAGGATCAACTTATAACACAAAGATTTCTTGGAAGGAGAGTCCATAGTGGTAACATCAGGGAATATATGGGAAGGAAAGAGGACTCTTAGGGAAGACAAATCTCTTCCCTGCTCTTCACTGTTGCGTCAGGAAGCCTGCTAGGTCTCAGGACTATGCTAAAAGTTGCCCTGTAACCCTTGAGGCAATCTCTGTTTATTTACCAGGCACTCTTGTCTTCTTCATTCCTATCTCATCTGCTTTTACCTTTTCGCTCACGAATTTTTTAGCTTTGCAATTATGTCTGGTCTTTAAGCTCCCATGAACTTCTCACCTCTTTCTTCCAATGTGACAATGTTGTCTTAGTTCATAGTTCTTGTTGATTGCACATATTTTCAAGGGAGGAAGAAATCTTCCATTATCCACTTTCACACCCATACTTTGGATTAGAAGAGATGATTCCTTTGGGATTCAGGGCTTGCATTCTTTCTGACTCGTAACTCTCTGCCCCTGAGCCGAACTGTACAGGGAACTGCTCTCCTTGCGCAGCCTGCCGCACCAGCATGGCAACTGTAGTTCTCTGAGCGACACAGCTGGGGTCCTCTATGTGTTCCTCATCTCTCACTTTCTTGGCACAGCCAAGGTCCTCTATGTGTTCCTCATCTCTCACTTTGTTTATTGGCCATCTTTTATCTGCTGCTCATAGCCTTCTGATGTTGAGCAAGTGAACATAGAAGAAGCTCTCACCTTGAGCTTCTCATTTAGCAAAGAGATTGGCTGGGATTCTGAGCTGCTGGGAAATCATCATGTTGGGTTGATTCTAAAGTCAGCTGACCTAACTTATAAAGGGGTGGGTGGCACCATCAGGAACTCTTATAAACTACTACCCCTTAAACCAGAAGAATGTGGTGGTCTCCTTACTGACTGTTTATAGGCAATCCAAAGTTTAAATAACTTAATTCATTTTTTAGACTTGAATAAATGTTAATATTTATAGTTTTTGAAATGAATAAGTCTTGATGTAATTTTACTAATATTATAAGATCACAATTGAAAGTCTCACACTTCCTAATTTTACTTATCACAAAGCTACAGCAATCAAAATAGTGTGATGTTTACCTAAAGACAGATATGTAGATCAGATAAATGAAATAGAAAATACAGATATAAACTCTTACATATATAGTCAAATGATTTTTAACAAGAGCACCAACAAGGTGATTCAATGAGAAAATGTTCTGGGAAAGCTGATAGCCACATTTTATAAACTGGAGTCGGACCATTAACATATATAATATACAGCATGTAAGTCAAAGTAGATCAAAGACGTAACCATAAGATTTAAAACAGTAAAACTCTTAGAAGAAATCATGGAAAGAAGTTTTAGTGATATTGAATTCAGAAGTGATTTTTGAATATTGCATCAAAATCTAAAAAAACAATGGGAAAAATAGATAAAATGGGCTGCATATTAACCACAACAAAAAGAACCTGATTTAAAAATGGACCAAGGATTTGTAGTGTTTCACCAAAGAATATATGTAAGCCACTACTGAGCATATGAAAGGATACTTAACATTGTTGCTTTGGTTGAGATATGAAATATCTACTAAAAGTTCATATATTGAATGCTTGAGTCCCAGTACAATAGTCAAAGTTTGGGTCCTGGGAAGTAATTGGATTATGAGGTCACTGATTCCTCTGTGGTTTGACCAATTGATGGATAGATTCGTAATTTGATAGAAATAATGGGAAGTAATAAAATTTGTGGTATAAGAACTAGTTGAAACGAGAGGCTTCTTTGAGGATTGCTCTTTGAGCGACTGCTCTTGCTGTATCTTGCCCTTGTTCATGACATATCACTCATTCTTACTTTCACTCTTCTCCTCAGTCTCATGCTCTCTCTTATTTTCCTCCCAGCCTGCCAGGAGATGGACAGCATGGTTCTCATCCGTGTTCTCCACTGTGATATTCTGCCTTATAAGACTCATATCCTTACAATGGAGCCAAGGAATCACAGACAGAAACCGTTGAAACTGTGAGCCAAAATAAATTGCTCCTCATTTAAAACCTTTCAGTTATTTGGTCATAGCAATGGGGAACAAACCAGCAGGATTACTGATCACTAGAGAAATACAAGATCAAACTTCAATCTTACTGGGTACTGTAATATAAGAAAGAAAGAAAGAAAGAAAGAAAGAAAGAAAGAAAGAAAGAAAGAAAGAAAGAAAGAAAGAAAGAAATAGAAGTGTTAGTAACAATGTTGGTGTTAATAATAAATCATATAGAAAGACAATACTATAATTTTTTAAAACACTAAAAACCAAAACAGCATATTACCTACTTTCACAGAACTCTGCTTTGGGGAACATTGAAATCAGACATTCAATCTTTGATCTTCATACCCATATTTATATCAGCATTATTCATGATAGTTACAACATGGACAACTGTAGTGTTTGTTCACCAGCAGATAAATGAAAAATCATTATATACAATGATTTTATTTTAATTTGGAATATTATCCTGTGTTTAAATGGTGGGAGATCTGACACATACTACCCTGGCAGAGATCTTAAGGACATTATGCTAAGTGAAATAAGCCAGACATGAAAAAATATACAGTACTCTATGATTCTATTTACAATTTTCTGAATTAGTAAAATTCATCTAACGTGAAACAGTGATTTTTCAGGGAATAGGATAAAAGGAAATTGAGGAACATATTTTCACAGGGTTCAGAGTTTCATTTTTTTCAAGATTAAAATGTTCTACAGATGACTTGTTCAACAATATGAGTATACATTAGCACTTCTTATCTGTCTACTGAAAAGTGATTATGATTGGCCTTGGCAAATGGCTCGGTCAGTCTAGTGCTTGTTTGACAAACATAAAGACCTGAGTTTGAGGTCTAGAACCAATGTGAAAAGCCAGGCATAGTTGGACATGCTTATAATCTAAGAAGTAAAGAAGCAGAGACTCAAGGAGGGCCAAAGCTTGATGGTGAGTTACCTAAACTACTCCTTGAACTCCAGAACAGGGAGACTCTGTATCAAAAGGTAGAACAAGTAATGTCTTAGAGGAACCACACCACACTCATGGCTATCCTTTGGCTTTCATGCTTAAACATGTATATGTAAATGTATGAAGACATATAAACACAAACCTACACATATGTTAATATAAACATAATTATTATGGGTTATTAGGATGTATATCTTGTCATAGGAAGGTTAGGATCCCATACCTTGGTGGGTAGTAGTGGCACACACCTTTAATCCCAGGACTCAGGAGGCAGAGGCAAGCAGATCTCTGTGAGTTCGAGGCCAGTCTGGTCTACAAGGAGAGAGTTCTAAGACAGCCAGGGCTGTTACACAGAGAAAAGCCAAAAAAAAAAAAGTGGTGATTAGATTCTCTTCTTTCTCATATAATCCTGGTTTTTAAAACTTGCCTTTGTTACTAGCATTTATAAATGCCTATTCTTTGATAAAGGCCACATTTATTTACTCATCAGTTAGTGTATCCCTATATGCATACATTTTCCCTGGGTATTAAACAAGAAAACATTATTTGTTATGTATGTTGTACAAAATTTGGTTCATAAAAACATTCAACAAATTTTGGGTTCCTTTATTTACATATTCATGAGCACACATTGGTGAGCCCAACTGGACTGTAACGGAAATGTGGTTTATATGGAGACTTTCTTGTCTAAAATCAACAACACATGCCTTGTGGTTTCTTCCTCACCATTTAAAGGATAAGTATGAAGTTGACCTCAGATTCTACTGGCCAGTGACATTCTGTAACCATTTTTGGTACTTCCCAGCATCTCCTAACAAACTTTGAAACTGCTACCAGGAAACATCCGTTTTCCTATTTGTATTAGTCTGATAAAATCAATGTATTTTTATTTGCGCTAGGGATTATGGGTAGGACAAGCTTATTTACATGAACTGCCAACACGCTGCCATTTCTTCCTATCACTGCTATTTCTCAATTCATCTCAGAAGCTTCCATTATGCTGTGTCTTTGTGTTGGAAAATGGATCATTTTCAGAAAATTCCAGTTTCTTTCTCAGTATTCAGTGTTCTCAGAATCCTCAAGTCGCCAATGTGGAAGTGGAAGTCAACATCAAAGTTGTGACAGTGTGCAACCTGTTACCATGGTGCCATCTCATCTATGCTTACACCTACTGTAGAAGAGTCAGACACAGCACACAGTGTAGCTCTGTGTTGTTCAAGGAAGGTGGGTCAGAGGAGGAAAGAAGAATGGATTAATATGAAGCTTAATTTCTGTGATAGCCACGGACCAAGCAAAGGGTAGTAGAAGCCTTTTTAAAAGCAACATAAAAGTGTTGACTTTATCAACCAGGGAGTTCTGGAAATTCTCAAATTTCCAAAATCGCCTTACCACAAAGAAATAAATGATTTTATATCTTCGTGTTCTTCTGAGTAGTTGCCTCTTCATGACTCAGCTGCTCAGCTAGTTTTTGCCATTCAACTTTTTTTTTTGGCATTTGTATGAATTAACATGTTGTAAATTAGAGTAATGGAAGCTTTTTTCTCTGGATGAGTTCATAAGTTCTGTGTCTAGAATCGCTTGGAGTTCTTATAAAGAATGACAAAGACTCAGAGTTGTGTGTCAAGTGACATGGCAGGAAAAGGCAGTGTGGTCCTGTGTGTGGGCTTCACAAGGTCGGCAGCATCACCTGAGGATGCAGGGCTTAAATCCAACCTAGACCCACAGAGTCAGAAACTTGAGATGAGGTGAGCGCAGAAGCTTGTCTCAAGTGGCTTTCTGGGTTATTCTCATGCATCCCAGTGTGGCAAATGTGCTTTCCTACCCCAGCTTGTGCTTCTCATCCTGTGTACCTGGCTGAACTTACATTCTTTTAGTTTTGTTTATCAGTGTGTATTAATTATAAAATGTATAGGGTTTCCTTAGGACACTTCTGCATATGAATACCATGCACTCTGGTCACATGTCTCCTTTGTCATCCTCCTTAGCCCACTCTCCATCCTTCTTTTTTCTTTGGCCTCCATTTTGCTTTCGTTAGATTCTCATTTTCTGCCAACTGATTCAACACCTATTTGAGGTTGGTGATATTACTCATATTAATTTGCAAATGATAAGTATGAATATTAAAGATTTATGTAATTATTTCCAGAGGATTCATTGTGTTTTATTTGTCAGAAACAAGAACAAGAACTTGTTGACTACCTTTCTTACAAGAGGTAGGGCAGCATAACACTGAGCAAGTGGCTCCTGACTGTCTTGCCCTCTGTTTCTTGATTATGTCGTATAAGGCCTCAAAGTATGAAAACGCAAGAAATCTATCTGTTTGATCTTTGTTCCTATCGACAGCATGTGTGGTAAAGGAAGGGCTCAGTTATCTGATGCATCTTTGTGCTCACATTCTCTAAATATTTTCCCACTCCTTATGAAGAAAATAATCTCTTCTCTTGTATTTTCCAAGTATTGACTTATGTTACTCTCATCATCAAGATGAGAAGTAATTTCATGAGAAAAGTCTACAAGCTCGAAGTAGTCTCCATCTTGGTGCTGTGGAAACAGTCCCAGGAGGGTTGTAGAGCCTTTGCTTAATCATGCAAATGGAGAGACTTGAGAGATATATTGATGTCTGCCACCCATGTGCCCTGCGATCACCTATCCTTCTCTGAAGCTTCTTCCATTTCATTTCACTCCAACGTTTCTGCTGTTATTCCTTTGCTGGTCACTCCCACTTCAGGAGCCTCCCCTCTGTCTGCAGGTGGCTCTGGCCGCCTGTGTCATATCCCTGCACAATAACCTGAGATGCATACCTTAGTGCTACATTAATGTCACAGTTTACTCTTGCTCTCTCCTGTCACCTGCCCAGTCACTAAGGTGGGGAGGGGGATGTCTGCCTGTCTCCTGGGTGTTCCTATGCCTAGCGATGGGACACTTAGATACTTTTGGGTGAGTGGATTGATATTGAATAGATGAAAGTTCTGGCCATTGAAAGGCAAGATTGTCAATATTAGTTCCCAGTTCACCTTGAAAATAATGGATCCGAAGGTGGTGAAGAGAAGAAACAAGTGATTCTTACTGAAGATTTATCAAGCCTTTTTTTTTTTTCTCTGTGACTGACCTTGCAATGGTTTCTACAGGAATGTGAGGGTCTAGGAATACTGTTTTTGTGAACTTTTTAATGTAATGTAAAAATAAAATTTAAAAAAAGGAATGGTCCAGTACACAGACATGGATCACTGGGAAATGGCTTCTGGAATCAGTGCTTGGGTTTCAAGTATCAACTGAATCTTGGTTATAGTCCTTAGCCTTCTAGATGGGAGATGGAACTTTAACAACAGAGCCATGGGCTGAGGGAGTGAGTCACTTCCTCCTGCTGGCTCCCTGTGTGGCTGGGCTGAGGCTGGACTTGGAATGAATTTGGAGTGACCCCTGATGTGTTCTCACCCCCCACAAAGTAATCTTAAAAATATCTTTGTGTCTAAGCGGACGTGAATTAAAGTCAAAATGACTCTGTCCCTAGTCAACAACACAGATCACTGTGTGTAGGAGCAGGGGTGCAGCTGGGGAATGATGTTTGTGTTGCCTCACTTACAAAAAGTGCTTCTTGGGGAGAAGAGAAATGTCAAAGAGGCCATCCCAGGAAGAAGGACAAGCTTAGCCCTGGACCAGAGTTTTTTAGCACAGCTACTGAATGAGGTCATGCCGTTCCAGCCAGTGATTGCTAGAGTGGGCCCCAAGGGACATGTGGAAATGTGCAACTATGGAAAGGACTCTCTCTCTCTCTCTCTCTCTCTCTCTCTCTCTCTCTCTCTCTCTCTCTCTCACACACACACACACACACACACACACACACACATGCACACAGAGAGAGAGATGAATTGAGAGAGGAGAGGCACATACATGAATACCCCATGGTACACACAAAAGTACAGGGATTCCTTTGCTGTCAGCACCTGACAAGTGCTAGACCTACAGATTAGTAAGGTCACCATGGCTGTGGACATATCTTTGGATGTAGGGGACCGGATGGAAAAGCACCTGCCCCATAATTTCTATGGCGACAACAAGCCTTGGTGACAATGCACAGGTTTGATAATCAGTTGTTGAGTGTAGTGTCTGTGGAATTAGCACTGAGAGTATCCTGAAGAAAAAGAAGCCAGAAGAAGAGAGATCCAGCTCTGGTTTGCTAAAAGAGAGATTAAATTTCAACCCCTGGAGGAAAACAAAGAGTGAAAAATGGAAAAAGAAAAAAAAAGGAAAAAAACAATACCCAAAGTAAAACTAAAATGAAAGTTTATTTCTGGTGCTTTTCAATATCGTTTTCAATCTATACCTGTTCTCCGAGCAGTTAAAGAATGACAGATGTGTGCACTTCCACCTAAGCCCTCTTGGATGCTACCCGGAGCAGCTGGGCATCTCTCTGACCTTTCTTTCTGGATAGAGTTGTGCTGGGGAAAGGAAAGCCTCACCCTCCACCTTCTGTCTGATCCAGCACAGCTGCATTTTCTCATTCCTGAGAACCGGACGAGTTTCCTGAGCCCTGGGTTGATATACTGTACCATCTTCAGCGCAGCTGTAATTTTAACAAGGGAAAGCCGACTTGAACCTCTCTAATCCTTACTCCAGACACCTTGAGCTCCCGAGACTGCTGTACGTATGCATGTGTGTTTAAGGGTTTTCTGTTAGCTGTACTTCTGAGAATGTGGCTCAGTCCAAAGTTAAAAAAGGGGGTGGGGAGCGGAGGACTTCAACAAACATCTGCTTTATTCTGACCAGTAGGTTTGTAGCTTTAACATTTACAAAAGCAAAATCAACGGTGCTGTCCTCTGTTCACCTATTTATGTCGTAATCTTCCTGCTTCCTCTTCTGGGGACAAGTGATGGATGCTATTTCCCCTCTTCTCTGTAACCCGTAGAAGAACTGATCCAGAATTAAAAGTATGAGAGGCATGGGGGTAACGGCTTGAAAATCCATTGCAGCTAGTCTCAAAATTGCACAACCAACTTGAGGTTTTTTGTTCAAGACTTATATTTTGGGAGGGAACTGTTTTATGAATGAACATAAGCCCGATACACGGAATGCGTGGGATTGGTCTGAGAGCCTCGTCTGGGTCAACTGTCACATCTGGCACATTGTGACTCATGGATACACAAATAGTAATCCTTGATAGTGACCACTTGCGACTCCACAAACAAAGTCATATGCCAGAGAACTGTTGTGGCGGCTTGGCTGGGCTGTTCATGCTCTCGCTGCCCCTGGTGTTGGATGGGCAGTTAGGGAAGCTATCCACTGTTTTCAGAAAGCCAAGCTCCAGGCCTTCTCTCCTCTCTAGGGCCTCAAGTAGCCTGGCCCTGGAATTTTTAACCTGATCGTCTCCTTGCACTGTCCTCCTAGAAGTGCCAGTGGACAACATGAGACCATATTGGCGGATGATCTGGGTTTTTGACCTACTCCACTGGAAATGTGGCAAGTTATTTAACTCCTCTGGATCCCAATTCCCTCATCTAGTGAAAACAAAGTTTAACTTAGACGAATTAAAATAGTGAGCATGTATGAAAATTTCCCAAGAGTTAGGCACTGTTCTCAGTCGGATGCTAGAATTGTTTCTGTTAAAATCCTAAAAATACAACTTGAATAGTTCCTTTGCTAGTGAGGAAATTGATACACAGCACATTGTCAATAAGGACTTGATTCAGAATTTCTTGATCCCTTTCTCTGGAGCATCAGTGCCCAACCAAGGGCACTGCTTCACCCAAAGAGACACTGAGTAAAGTCTGGGGACATTTCTGCTTATCACCCAGCTAAAAGAAGGCTGCTACTGGTCCTTTGTAGGCTGAGGACAAGGACACTGATTCATACTACAGCACTGGAACACCCCACAAAGAGGAATTACCCAGCCCCAGATGTCCACAATACCGAAGAAGGGAATGATCAGCTCAAAGCCTATTCTCCCCACGGCACTAACTCACCAGACAGCACCACCGGGGAGGAGGGTGAAGGGCATAAATTTCAGTGACCTGCAGAGGAGCCAAAGCACAGTGCAGATGCATGAGCTCAGCAAAGTCAGTTTTCTGTTCTTCTTGTCAGCATCTTCCCCTCAACCTCACTTGTCTGTTATTAATGCTGTTTTAAAGGTTGCGTGCACCCTCTGTCAGAAATCCCTTTGAGCGTAGCATGAAAAGGGGCCTCCTCCCACCTACCTGCCTTGTGCACTATTAGTGCTTCTTTTCTGGTGTGGGTTCTACAACTCAGACCTCCATCAGGGTCTGTCTCTGTCCCCCACCCCGCCGAAGCTACAGCCCAGTAGCTTTGTGAGGAGGATGGCTTGCTCCTTCCATGTAGCACCTGAAGATATCTGGATAGACCGTGCTAGGTCACCAGTTCTCTAGCTCCAGTGACAGAGAACTCATAGGTCTACATGGGAATGCATGGTGGCAATTGTCCAAACGTTAGGAAACTGATATCCTAAGTGAACACTTTAGGAGGTTATACCTCCTATATGCCTCACTCCTGTGGGATTCTAGAATGTCTTTAAAATGCTCCTCTTTCCTAGCAATGGAATGGGTCAAGAGGTACTAAAGCCTTGAAGGACTAACAAAAAGATACTGACCACTAAAGAAGGGTAAAGGGGTGTGTGTGTGTGACTTGGTTTTGGTCTCTTCTGTGCCTCTTTTCAGTCATTAGAGCAGCCTTGAGCTCCGAGTTCTATCTGTAGTTGCACAGAGCTACTCAAGGGCTAAGGCCCCCTGTGGGGAAGAGAACTACTAGGCCTGCCTCCCAGATTCCAGTTCCCTAGGGGCGTCTCCATCATGTGGGGGTAGGGAGGCTGTTTGCTACTTACAGAAAGCAGGTACTGACAAGTACAGTCACACACTCACCATGCCTTTCTAAAACTTAACTGTACTTGGCACTCTTCCATGTACATAACACGTATTATTTAGCTTAATTATAATAATAGCCAGTCTGGAGAAGCACCCATTTTATTCCCGTATTGGATGTGGGGAAATGCATGAGAAACACCGAGAGGCTTAGTGCTTTCTCTAAGACAGTAGTAGATATCAGGACTGGAAAGTAAGCTTGCAGATGTAATTCAGAGGCTGTATTCTTGACCACTAAGATGATCTACCTCCATGTAGAGAAGGTCACAGGTCAAGGGAAATAAAGGTTCTGAAGTTCAAAAAATCAAGAACGAGAAATGACGGCAGAAACTGGTCACACACCTAAGGCACCTGTATTTGTCACAGAAAAACAGAAGTTACTGACTAGGTTCACATCATGGATGCAGGGATTTTACATAGACCTGACAAGAGATAACAAGCCACTGTTACACTAACTGAGACATGGGGACTAATAAATACCTGCAGGATTAATCAGCATCTGGGAACAATGAAACAATCGCCGCCAAGCATTTGCAGGTAACACCTTTCATAGACTTCTCACCGTAGTACTCTAAGACTACAAGGGGCGCAAATCTATGAACTTCGAGGCAGAAATAGCACAGTTTCTAGAGGAAAATCTCATCACACATTCCTTCAAAGCACGAGTGAGATATTAATACAGATGTCTTCCAATAGAGAGTGGCTGGTTCCATCTATTTAAACAGTTCATGGATTGGACTTGGGCTCAGTAGAGAAACTTAGAGTTTCATGATTCCCTGATGAAGCGCCCCAAGGCTCATCTTTAGCACTTCTAAATGATCTTTTTATGCCCACTAAACTCAAATTAAGTTACATGCAACCACTCTCTTGCATCATCTGCCAGGTAGGAAGGTTGATCAGCTAAGCGGTCAGGAAGGGTTAGTGAGAAGACCGTAAATGAATGTACATCAAACTATTATGTGTAGATGTCCATCAAATTATCCTCAGTGTTTCTTAGTCCTTGCTTTCAGGCACTGATGTGGATCTCAAGTCCTTTCATTTCCTTGGAGCACACATTTTAGGCCAAGTGCTTTCTTTCTCTCTGAGTGGATATGCACAGAGCCTATGATCTGACTGTGTTCCTCTGCACGTTTGCTAGAAGAACACACACATTTGTGGTGATTCAACCTCAGTCACTATATCAGTCTCACTCATAATAGCGTCTATTGTCATTAGTGAACAATATCAGAGTCAGACTCACACAATTTCTCTTGGAAGCTCTCCACTCATTTCCAAGTCTTACCATTTTCAGTTGGCCAATCATGTCACTGAGGCCTTCTGGAAAGACCTCCTGCTTTGCCCCTGCTCTTCTTTTCAGACACTTGCACTGTCTGTCATGGCTGTGCACTGGCCCCTAATCCCATGTGTACTTGCCACATGGTTTTGCTTTCTTCTACTTCTAAGCCTGGTCATATTGCTGTGCTTGACGCCTTCTAGCAACTCCAACTCCTCTCAACCTCAGTCTCACAGTTAATATGTCCATAACTTAGTCCATTGTGCTTCCATTTTCCACTTCTCTCTGAAAATTTGATAGCAGTGGACATGAATATCATCTTCCTAGAGGGATGGTCAGTTATTAGGAGGTAGTGACAGTGAATACTGTCCATACCTTCTTAAGTCCAGTATACAACCAAGTTTTACAGAACTGCATTTGGAGATGTCTAGACTCTGCTATCTAACCCACCATTGTCTCATTTAGACTTCGTTCTCTTCTCCTGGGACTGTAGTCCTGCTATTTTCTACTTTATTTTGTCACTGGCCTCTGACCCTTTGACACTTTCTCATCCTGCTCAGTCTCACAATGGAGTATATGTAGTCCACACGTCAAAGACCTTTCATCCATGAGTCCCTAAAATTTTAAATTACGTCACAGTGTAGGATCTGAGCAACTTAGTTTAGGTGCCTGTGTGTCTTTGTGTATTGTTATGCAAACATGTATGTAAGGTAGAGACACACATGCCTCACTTCAACGATACAGGATTTATAGTATCGATTTGCAAGTTTTTGAAGGCACGTATTTGGGGGTGGGGAGTATACTCTACAGTAGAAATAGAGGAAATCAGACAGGCAGTTACATGGAAATTAAATTAAAATTAAATTACATTAAATTAAAATCTAAGCTCCTTTAAGTCAACTGCTCGTGGTCTCCTATTATGCCTCACAACACTCAAGAAAATACCTTGTTTCACGTGATTGGGTTCAGACCCAGGAAAGAGGGAACTTGCATTAATCCAAAGCAGATGGTGCAACTGAGTCTCTACAGGTTCAACTCTGTGCCAGTCTTCGAGGAGACATGGCATGGATTTCAGAAGCAAAATATTTGTGTGTGATGAGTTGGAGTTTGGGAAGGTTTTTATTTTTGAATGGAAAAAAAAATCCCCAAAGAGCCAAGAAGACACTAATGGATAAAATGCTTTGCACATATGGGGTGGAAAATTGTGCTTGCTTAAGTCAAAACGCAGCTTCTGGAGATCACAGTGGCCTTGCCTCACAGGTGCCTGACCCGCAGGCCACAGCACTGCTCCATGTGTTTGGCCCTGGTCCTCCACTCCAGCCAGCCATGGGAGAAGATCAGATTCAGCAAGGCAGAAACTTCTAGAACTGCTTGAAAATGCTGCTTTTGCCAAAGAAGATCCCCTTCTTCCCCTTCTCACCCTTTTATCCACACACAGGAGCATTAAAGAACTAAATAACTCTCGTCCCAGCTTCCTCCTGGCTCACTCTTTTGGCTCGTGCTCCTCAGAGCAGCAGCTGGTTTTCAGCTGATGTTTAAGCTTGCATAGCCCCCGTTAAATCACTCAGATTCTTCATAAAGAAAAGACATCCTTTAATTTGGTTGTTTTTATCACTTTTAGATATTATTCCTACAAGGCTGCCTTGCTTCATGCATACTTATTCCTTCTTCAGAACATACCATTTATACATGGGCACTACATGCAAATTGAATCAGGGTTGAAATTTTGCAGGAAGGAAGCAATGTAAGGAGATGTGAAGAAGTAAACAAAAAAACAGGTTTTTTTTTGTTTTGCACAGAATTTTTTTAAGACAAATAATTGATTCTTTTCCCAAAAGATTCTACTTCCTCTTTAATAGCTTAGGGAATTTTGATTGATGGGCATTTGAGATGCTCACCATGGGATCCACCCCTGGTTCCAAGCATCGGTTACTGCCAGGTGGTAACCCTGGCTTTGTGTGTCTCTCATCTGCTCTATATAGTATGTCTCAGCTACATATTATTGCACATTTGAATGTTTTAAAACATTGGTATGTTCAAGTCAGCACCATGTCCTGTGAGTGATCATGTTGGGACAACTTAGCACATCCTGTATGTGTGCTCCTGATGCTGAGTTGCTGTTGGAGAATGGTGCCAAGACAACCTAGTGAACTTGAAGTCATTGTGTGACTGGTTTAGGGACAGCCATAGTTCTGGGACATGCTTGAAACCTAAGCAGCAGAAGATCTACTCTTCTGCATCTTCAAGCCTCTGTTGGTCTACTTTAGCTTTACGGTAGCACTCCGTTTTCCCAGCATCTTGTCTCTACACTTTGTCTTCTTTAATGGCACTGGTGACTGCATTTCAACAGTGTCATCCATTACAAGAAAGGCATAGTTCTCCCAGCTTTCAAAAACCAGCTCAATCCTCCTTCAATAACGCTAAGCAGCAGGCATCTGCTCCTCAGCTTCATTTGACAGAGAATGAAGCTCAGCATTCGGAAGCACTGACCATACAGTGGCAGAACTGGATTCCAAGGCTTAACCTTACCATCACACAGTGTAGTACATCCATAAAGTACAGCAACTAAATAGTGAAACTTAAAGTAAACTGAAGGAATCCGACAATTCTCCCTGCCCCAAATAAAAGTCTCTTAAAATGTGTCCACAGAGACACATTTTGTTAACTTTTTTTGTTTTTTTTATTACTCTCCACTCCTAGAATTTTCTGTATGAATTTATTTCTTGCAGATTTTCCAAACCTTCTTCTGCTTTGTAAGAACACGTCCTAACTCCTTAGTTTTTTACTGAGGTCAATAGTGAGTCCAGTCTCTTGCAATGCAATGCCTCTTGTTCAAGGTCTCCCTGTGCTCACACCAGGCACTCAACATTCAGGCTAACTCAGATGAAAGCAAAGAGAGCTTTGACTTCTCTACACTGTCCCCTGATTGTTTCTTTGACTGCATCTTCTCTGGGAATATTAGGTTCCTGTTCTTTTGGCCAGAGCTTGGTATATGTACTTTAACTATGAGGACTTCCCCAATGTTTCATTTAGACCATCATGTGGAAACCCTCTAAGATAAAGGGACACAACAGTAAGTAGGCCATATTTCACAGTGTGTATTCCAGGGCTTGCTTTGTTCATTCTTTACTTATCAACTTTCTCAGTTAAAGTTTCACTCCTGTGATCAAACATCACAACTATAGGCAACTTGGGGAAGAAAGGCTCACAGCTCTCAGTTCACACTCCATCACTGAGGATAGTTGGGTCAGGAACATGGAGGAAGGAACTGACGTAGAAGCCCTGGAGGAATCGCACTTACTCGCTGGCCTGTTAGGGCTTGCTCGACTTGGTTTCCTACGCCTCTCAGGACCACTTGCCCAGTGGCGGCAACCCTGAGGCATACACCCTGTGGGCCTGGCCTGATCAAGAAAATACCCTACATAATCACCTACAGGCAATCTGAGGGAGGCACTTTCTCAATTGAGGTTTATACTCCCAAATAATTGTAGCTTGTGCCAAGTGGACAACACGGTGACCACAGCATCCATGTTTTCAGAAGTTAACACAGACACAGAAACGGAGCATGCTCAAGACTGTGAACTTGCTAAATGGCAGAGCCAGGAACTGAAAGCAGGCTAACTCAGCCTTGGTCATCCTCTTTCTAAATTTTCACTCAACTATTAGCCAGCAAGAAGTCTGAGGAGATCGTGGAGTGTTCCTTGTTGCCTTGCGATGCCTTATAATTTGCCTTGCTCTGTGTTCGTGACTGAAGAAAGCTGAACTAATGCTTAATACAAGTTAATGAAATCATTGAAGACATTTTTCAACTTATGAAAAATCACTCCAGTTTCTCCTGCCCCTGCTAGAAAAGAACCTGGAGAAAAACAGGTTTTCCACAATACTTTCTGTACGACATTTACCTTAAATTAAACATGGCAGGTAGAAGGGATTATTAGACACATAGGAATCTATATTAGAATGTATCTATGAGTTATTGTGGTTACACTGGAGCAAATACAAATCATACTTCTTCTCTTTCTCTCTCTTTTGGAATCTTTGAGATAAAGTCCAGCTATGCTAACCATACCTCCCTGAAACTCCCTTCGTAGCCAAGGGTGGCCTGGGATTCCCAGTCCTCTCTCACCTGCATCCCAAGTGCTGGGGTAATTGCCATGTGCTGCATATCCAGCTCAAGCCTTGTTCTTTAATTTCATTGCTGACTTCTCAAAGCTCTGCAAGACTCAAGTGTGGTGCTAATTTTCTCACACTTGTGATGCTCACGTTTATGTTTCTGGCTGGACTGGGTCATAGTCCAGGCTGCAGGCATCACCTGAGCTTTCTTGGGAGGTTTGTACTAGACCAGGTTGCATAGGGGTATGATGTGTAGGACTGAGGTGATGGTGGACAAAGGTGAGAATTCATCAGGCTTCATTTCACTGCATAGGCATATAATCAAGTCAGAATATTAATGTGGTAATTGCTTCTCCCTTTGTGTTTACAGAGAGAGAGAAACAGCTGGGCCGGTTGACATCTGAAACAGGAGCCGCTGATCGATCGTTACTTGCGCAGCAGATGGGCTTGGGTTATGAATAAGCAGCAAATGTGAAAAAGAGATTCATGGGGTTGAGCCAGGCTTGCTTCATGCAAAAACGGTTAACCCTTCCTGCTTGCCATTGGCCCAGGGTTCTGATAACTAGGCTGCTTTTATTGTATTATGGTCAGAGGCCTAAATTTTGTAAAGAACTTAATGTGGTCAAGAACAGAACAAGACTACCCTGAGAAAATACACAAGCAGAGCTGAAGCACGCCTAATGATTGCTAGTTCCAAGCACAACCCTGATCGTACTATGAGTGAGCAACAGTGAGGTCCTTCTACCTGTATTCATACTCTTAGCAGGTGCAGAAGTCAATGTTTCAAAAGAGTAAGCCTTAAGAGGAATAGGGAGTCCATACAAGGGGCCTTATGTGGTTTAAGAGCTATTAAAAAGACAAAAACAAACAAAAAGAAACAAAAAGCACTTAGCACTAGTGTCTCTGGAGCACACGGCCTTTAATGCTTACAGTCGTGTATTTAGGAGAGCCTTTCTTCATGTTATGTAACTGATGGAAGCTCAATAAAACAGTGTCCTTGAGAGGGTGACCTGTCGAAATATTAGGATGTGAGATCCTTTCCAAACTTCATTTTCCAAGCTACCAGGAGACAAAAACAACTCACTGTGAATTAGGACAAATGATGGAGGAGAGTTTGAAGTGGGGGAGAGAGGGGGTTGCCCTTAGATCACAGGTTCTGGTTTTCCTTGGTCTTGACAGTCATGACTTTGAGACATGTAACCTTACTACTGAAAAAAAAAAAGTCAAGACAATCTGAGGTACAATGACTAGGTCATAGACAGGTAGGCATATTAAACACGACAAAGATTATGGAAGCATTTAAATAATTTTTGAGACAATAACAAGCATGAGGTAGCAGCGGTGTGAAGATGGTGGGTGGAGAGCTGGGGGATAGAAGTAGTTCTTGTAGTGGGAGGCTTGTAACTTTCAAAAATTACACAGCGTACTGGGGAGGGGGGGGGAAATGGGACAGATTGGAGGCTCTGTATAGATAAAGAAGCCACAGCTTCAGTATAGGAGACAAACCAACAACTGCTTGTTATAGAGGGAGATGCTTCCAATGTTTCAAAAAAGGGACCATCAAGTTTGTATTTATGCTTAATATTTGGAATAGTCTGACTTTACTCCAGGGCCGACACTTGCTTTCTTTCATGGCTACTGCAGGTACAGAATATTTAAAAGCCTTTCAGGATTACAAGGAACAAAACAAAAATGGAAAGCTGAATAAAATGGGAGAGATTGAAGGTCCCACAATCTCAAGCAAAATAGTATTTATAGATGGGCCATGTGGTGGTGAAGGAGGAGCAAAGCTCTCTAAAACTCACTTTGTAATTTGATTGTCAAGGTTGTTCTGGGGGCTGGAGGCTCTTAAGGAGTAATTATGCCATTCACTGAGAAGGACCCATGTGTTTTAAGAGTGCATTCTCCCCTTTAGCCATGTGAAGTAGGTTGTATATAAATCAAAGCTGTTGCTCATAGTTAGTCTTTACACCTTCTTGCTTGCTTTTCTGCTTCCTGCTGTGAGTGAAGCAGTGTGAGGCCTCTCTCTCTAGAAGTGAAGAAAACATGGAAGCTATGTTTGCGACCTTCACAGCATCCCAAGATGTGGTCCAGCTAAAACCTTTATACTTCAGTAGTTACACAGTCTCATGTATTTTGTTAACACCAATAGAAAATGAACTAAATTTTAAATTCCTTATTTAATGGTATTGCAAAATTGACTTTTGATTTCTATATATTCTAAATTTTTCTCTTTCATTTATTTGTCCTTCTTTCCTTTTGTCATTTTCTTCCTCACAGTACACACACGTCTTTGTGTTTCTTCTTGTATCTGCCAATGTAGTGCCAAAGACTCTCAGTCAAGTCTTAAGGTTATTTCAGGATGTGTATGCATTCTTGCAGCCAATTCCAACTAGCCTCAATTCACCTGGTACAACCCCTCTCCTGCTTTGACACTCTAATGCCACTTCTGTGATTAACCCTGATATATCATAAGAACCAATTTTACCTCTGAGGTAATAGTAGCTTTAGAGTCCTGAAGCCTAGATCTGTAGTGAGTTTTGCAAAGCCTTTTAAGAGTTATCAATCTTGAAGGGACTGAAAATAGTCTCATCTTATTTTTGAGCTATGCTAAGAAGAGAGAGGACCAAAGTCACACCTTTGGTGATTTAAGTTAATTAGACTACACAGCAAAGCCCACACTGGAAAGTGCCTCTCCAGAACATGGCAAAACATCATTCCGAGAGAGCCACCTCTGTAGTCCTGAATGAAGCCATGATGCACAGAAGTCCCTCATTCCTGAAACAAAGGGTTATATCATGTTGTTACATTAACTGGCCAGGGATGGTTTTGGGGACTCAAGAGAGTTATCTTTGTGGTCAGCCAACAGGAAGACTGGGGAAACAGTTTGGTTGCAGAATAACCTTTATGACATAGTAACTAACTCAACTATCAAATTGTTATTTGAAAAGTTTAAGCCCGGGTACCTAATCTTGGGCTCTAGAAATAGAGAGGAGATAGAATATCCCATGGGGAGAATGCATGATGGCACACTCCTACAATCCCCCCAATAGAGAGAACCAGAAGGATCACGTGTTCCAGGTCAGGATGGGCCCCATCATGATGCTGTCTCTACAAACAAACAAACAAAATCAATGAGGTAGAGCCTTTGAGCAGAGACAATCACAAGCCCTTGACTTGGGGAATGTAAAGTATAAGTTACCAAAGTGAGGCTCTTGCCATCTAAGGTGATGTTTCAATTCTGGTATAATGGTCCCTTTACTTTATATTTTAAGTAACTACACCAAATAAGGCCTTCAAAGTACCATCTGGGTCTTGTCATGTGAAAGAGCCTAAGACCCTGATTTAGGTTCCATTATCAATGGAGGAGAGTGCCCCACCATTGCCCTCCAGAGTGAAACGTAGGATTTGCAGATTGCCAAATAGGCTGCCCTGGAAAATAGTGCCTTGTTTCCTTTTTAATATTTGTGACTAAAATTTACAGAGGAAAGTAATGGCTTCAGATGGACTGAATGCAAAGTAAGAGCTGGCCAAACCCTCTCCTTACTCTCAGTTTGCAAACAAAACTCACCATCAATGCCAGGGAGCCAGAAACTGTGGCTTAAGGGATAACTAAAGATTTGTCCCTTAGCTGAGGATGCCATAGTCCTTGCATATCTAGCCAGGTGAAATGAACAGTAGGCCTAGGGTTACCTAAGATACAAATTCTGAAGAGTCTCTAGTTGGAAATGCCTTGACAAGCAGCCAGAAGGCTTCCCTTCTCCTGCCCCTCCTCATCCCCACAAAGGACAAAGTGTAGGCTGTTGCTTCAGGTGAGCACTGTTCTGGGAAAACAAGGAAAGCAAACAAATACCTGCTGTGTGGTTGACTGGTTCCCAGGCTCCATTTCAAAGGCAGTCCCCTATGGCATTGTTTGCTCCTGCTTTTCCCAGCATAGGTGTTTGATATCATGCAGACCTATTCTGGATTTCCAAGAAGAGATGGTTTAGTTTACAAAGCGAAGCAAAGAATTTCCACTTTTTTTTTTAAAGGGAATATGTTACCTGTTCAGCAGGTATGTCTACAAGTCCCTGGTTGTATTATATGCTGAGGGTACATGAGAAAATTCACGTGACGTGCCTTAATAAAAGACCTTTTGCAATGCCTTTTCTGAGGCAATTTCATGACAGTCTTTGTCCATGATTCAAGTATAGCATCCTCTCTGGGACAACTGTCCTCTTTACCAGCTTAAGGTATGGAAGAAGGTCAGGGCATTAGGGAATTGCTCATTAGGGTAGATTTGAAAACATGAAATGAATTTTAGAGCAAATAAATATTACACTGTAATACTGTCTTGGTTATTGACAGGGATGTTGGGATTCTTAAAACTACCCCCTATATTTTCTCCATTATGAACGTGGTCAATTGATCTGAGGGGCCTCTCCTATTTCAGCCAGGGTGGCTAACAAAGCAAATAAACTTACTCCATTGTGAAGGAAACAAGAAAACATACCTTTAATCACAAAATAGAAAATTCAAGGGAGTTTTGAGCATTGGCAAACACATGAAGGAATTAAATTCAAAGGATGCCCTCCAAGAGGGGCTGAAGGATGGAAGGACTCATATTTGGACTTTGGGTCTAGACTGAGAACCATGGTTGGGCATCACGAAAGATGCCTTAAGTTTGTGAAGGAGAATCCCTTCCCTGCTGTCTTCCTCCATTATTGTGACTAACCCTTCACATCTGGAGAGTCTAATTCAGTATGGTTCAGAAATCATAGCCAGGAAGGTAGGAACAAGATACAGAGTATCAACCACCCAGGGCTATTTGCCTTTTTTTTCATTTTATTATTATTATTTAATTGAAATTTTACATACCAATCCCAGTTCCCACTCCCTCCCCTCTTCTTTCTCCCTCCACCTCCCCTCCTGCCCCCGCCAATACATTCGCCATCCACTCCTCAGAAAAAGGTAAGATTTCCCACGAGGAGTCAACAAAGTCTAGCACCAAGGCCCTCCCCACCATATCAAGGTGGAGCAAGGTACTCCTCCAAAAAAACAAAATGGGCTCGAAAAGCCAGTTCAAGCAGTAGGGGCAAATCCCGGCCCCACTGACAGTGACCCCACAGACTGTCCCAGCCATACAGCTGTCACCCACATTCAGAGAGCCTAGTTTGGTCCCGTGTTGGTTCCCCCACTGGCAATTTGAAGTCGGTGAACTCCCATTAGCTCAGGTATGCTGTTTCAGTGGGTATCCCCATGATGGTCTTGACTCCTTTGCTCATATTATTGTTCCTCCATCTCTACCAGTGCTTTGTTGTGAATCTCTGCATCTGCTCCCATCATTTGCTAGTTAAAGGTTCTAGGATGGCAGTTAAGGTGCTCATCAATCTGTTCGCAGGGGAAAGCTAGTTCAGATCCCCTCTCCACCACTGCTCAGGATCTTGGCCGGGGTCACCCTTGTGGATTCCTGGGAATTTCCCTAGTGCCAGATTTCTTGCTAACCCCATAATGTCTTCCTTGATCAAGCTATCCCTTTCCTTTCTCTCCCTCTCTGTCCTTCCCCCATCTTGATCATCCCATTCCCTCATGTTCTTTCCTGTCCCCTTTTCCCCTCTGCTAGACATTCTTCAGGACACAAAAGAAAGAAGCTTTGCCATTACAAGGCAGAACAGATCTCCAAATTTCCTGCTTCATGGAAAAGTCTGCCAGATACTATGTATGGACCTGTAGACTGAAGATGGATGCCCCAACTTTACAGAAGAAATTTGGATGACTGTTCATGCATCAAGATGTCTTTTGTCAATTCTAGAACTTTGGAGGTTGCTTGCAACGCATTTCCTGTTTAATTAGGTAATATTATATCCTTCTGAGGTCTTTAAAGAGTTGAAGACAGACAGTTACATATATAGTTTTCAATAGTTATGATAAAATATAAATTAGATATAAAACTTTAGACTCACAAAGATAGGGAGATGATGTGTGATGTTCTTCTGTATATCTGTTACTTCTATTGGCTAATGAATAAAGTTTCATCAGCCTATGGCAGGGCAGAATAAAGCCAGGCTAGAAGAGATATGGAGAGTAGGCAGAGTCAGAGAGATGCCATGTAGCTGCCGAAGGAGAAGGACGCCAAAATCTTACCACTGGTAAGCCACAGTTTTGTAGTGACACACAGATGAATAGAAATGGATTAATTTAAGATGTAAGAGTTAGCCAATAAGAAGCCAGAGCTAATAGGCAAAGCAGTGTTGTAATTAATATAGCTTTTGTGTGATTATTTGGGTCAGAGTAGCCAGGAAAGGACCATGCAGTCTCTGCCTACAACATTACAACAGTGGTTTAAGTCATTTTGAGATATGACTAGGAACAGCCAGCAGGGCATGCATGGCTTCTATTTATATTCATAGGATTTGGGTTGGAGTGACAGACTTTACCTTTGTATCTAGCATGGGAAATCCTCACCTTCTATTGCTATCAATAAATGATTCATAACCACAAAGGAATACATTGCTAATTGTGTAGAAAGCCAACAGAGCAACTTGGATGGAAGCCTCTTATCTGGGTGTGTCCGGAGTGTGTTCTCCTAGAGCGAATTGCAACCTGGGAAAAGGGAGGCGATCATCTGGGAAGTGGAAACAGTCACAGAGTTAACAACATGCTTCTCCTATGCCAGTGACATGCTGGGTGGCTCTTCTGTTCCAGGGATGCAAGAGAAATCAGCAGAACACTTATCTAGAGGACTTGAGTATTCTGGGCTCTGGTTCAAAGGCTTTCTGTGGGTGTTTCTCATAGTTACATCTTGCAGGCTACCAAAGTCAAGGCTTAGGGAGTATTTTGTTGTCTTTGTATCTGTGTGTAATGACTGGATACCCTGCAGGGTACTTCCTACTTTGTCAGGTATTGCAAGAGAGGTAAAAGTAATAGAATGACTTTTTTCAGCTACATACTTTATTTTTTCCCATTCAAATTTGCTAAGAAAAGTTACCAAAAGGCTCGTGAAAGTAAAAGAATAAACCATTTCTCCTTCACATAACTAAGAGAACAAAATGAATCTACACAAACACCCATGTACAACTAAACCAGGATGTTCTGTTTTAAAATATATCTAAAAATATCTTTTGAATGTGTATGTTAATTTTAGATAATGTGTATAAAATTAAAACTGCAGATACACATATGTTTAGTATAATTTGTATAAAGAACATTGGTAATAATAATTAGCATATTTATATATATTCAATGTATTGTTTAAAGACTTCAAAAATCCTGTAGACTGAGTTTTACTGTCCTGATCACTTGCTCCCAAATAACCAACACAGAGGCTAAATATTACTTATAAATATTAGGCTGATCTTTCAGGCTAGTTTTAGCTAATTTTTACACTTAGATTAACCATATTTCTTATCAATGCTTCGTTATGTAACTTGTGGCTTGTTACCTCATTTTCTATGTCCTGCTTACTCAGTGGCTAGTTGGCATCTGTCCTGACTCTGCCCCCTTCCCTGAGTGCTCTGTTTCTGGCTGTCCGGCATATGCTTCTTGCCAGCTCTTTATTAATCAATGAGAGTAATACATATTCGCAGTGTACAGAAGGATTATCACCAGCCAAAGTCCAAATGGCTAAATACAAATTTGTCTTTTACATTTATTTTGGTGTTTCACTTGAAAAAAAACACAAAGAACTATTAGCTCCTATAAATAGCAAGGAAAACCTATAATTCTATTGCCTATCTTCAATAAGTTATATTTAAAGTTTACAATTTTAAAGTTTTTCAGAAAGCATTTCTGTGATTTTTTAAATAAAAATGATTTATAACTATTTATTTAGTTAAGGTTGTCTGTTAAGAAATATATCTTCTGATATTTGTTTTACTTTCTTTCTCTATTTGAATTTATCTTTATTTTTCCAGAGTTGTTTCATGTTTAGGACACATAGACTCTACAATATTTTTCTTGACTTTCTCTTATTTTTGCTTCTAATATTAAGTTTAGAATGCTTGTATGCATTTTCATATATTTAAATATTTTATAAATAAAATTCAACTTCTTATCCTGTCAAAACATTTTATCAATTCATCAAGGAATTCCACTAAATAATTATTTAAATTCATTGAACACTCATTTAATAATCCCATCCAGTCAATCTATAAAGGATTTGTTTATTTTTAATTATTTTTAACATACATATGTATATACACACACACACATATGTGAGTATGACTCTATGTGGGCGTACCACGTGAGTACATGTCTGCAGAGGCCAGAAGAGGGTGCTGAAATCTCTGGAGCTGCAGTTACAGATAGTTATGAGCTATAATGTGGGTGCTTAAAACCAAACTTGGTCTTTTACAAAAACAGCAAGTGATTTTAACCACAGAACACCCCTTTAGTCCCTCACTGGTTAATTTCATGCTAGTATAAGATCATTTCTATTACCGTTACATTAAAATATTTATTAAGACCCTTTAGAAAATGTCATTGTTTGCATGTTCACTTTCATCTGTGCACTTCAGAGCTACTTTTCTAAGTACCAATAACAAAAGGAGAAAAATGGCCATGTCAGGAATGTGAGCATGTATCAACATATAAAATCTATAAATTAACTATCTACGTACTGGTTGGGTTTTATGGCTTATTTTAATTTGAATTCCTGGAGCGCTTCATCACCAAGCACACCCTCTGACATCAGAGATGCTTCTGACTGTGATAAGGAAGTAGCCATCCAGTTTTGTTTAGGTCTTTGTTGTTGGAGTCTGTCCAAGGCATTTTCAACATCCATTGAGATGATCGTATGGTTTTCTCATTACTGTCCTATATGGATTTTCGCTCCAGTTAAATTAATCTGTTTGCTCATTTCATAATTCTGTGCTTCGTATAAATCACTCTCTTTACTGGATAGTGTTCTGTATCAGGCAGGATTTCTATGTGAAAATGGGGGGAAAAACCGAAGTGCAACATCTGAAACAAGAGGAAACACAAACGACCATTTATTTGAGAAATCCAACAAACTTGGTCCAGCCCTGAAGGGTGTCTCGGGATGCACTTTTGCTCCCTTTCCTTCTGGAGACTCGGCACTTGGCTCTAGAAGACACCGTCCCTGATCACTTTTGACATCCTGTTGGCTAGCGTGCTGAAGCTCTACATCTTCCCCTCTTAGAGCTGCTCTAACGTAGATAATCCAGGGCAGCCTCTCTTTTCTTTCTGAGCTATGGCCTCCCCCAGAAACCTCCTTTCTTCTGCCACAATTTCTCCACCTCCATCATTTCTAATGGACATCCCACTTGTTAAACAAACTTGAGACAGGTACTAGAAAATGAAGAGGCTTACAGCATTAATAGGGTCCTCTGTCTGGAGATAGTCACTTCAAAGTGTGACCATCCTGGTAGGAAGGAAGAAATTCTGAGGAGACTCTGGGTTTGCCTTTTGACTATTGGACTATTGAAACAATAATCCCTGACAAAGTAAATTTCCCTAGGAATACCATCCTGGTGCCAGCCAGACGAGGAAACCATCTCTCAGGAAGATTTCATGTGGTTCTGACAAATTTTAAACCACCTTGCAAGACAAAACTGAGCCCAAAAAATTAATGGTCTCAACCATTCCTTGACCAGGAACCGTAGACTTCTTGCCTCCTGTCTAAACCTCCATCAGAACCCCTAAAATGATGTGAGTAGTCAGTAGGCCTCTTTGTTCACCTTCCCAAGGCGACCACGTTAAGTAACTCTCTTTTTTGTGCTTTTTATTATTATTTATTTAGTTGGTTTATTCAGACAGTTGGCCAAACTTAGGACTTCTAGGGGCCCAAGTTCGTATGCTAACAACCCCAGTATCAATTTTATGGAGCCATAGCCAGAAGAGATACATTTTTGCATGCCAGCTCCTCACAAGTTGGCCCTGGATGTCGCAGAAAGATTCAACGGTGCCATGTGACTGTTGGAATCATTTCATTTCACGTTATTTTTTTTTTAACTTTCCATTTCAGCCCCCACCAACTGCTTTTTGCCTCTGTTTGGTGAAGCAGATAAATAATAATTAGGATTTGATCTAAACTCTCACAAAATTTCTTGTTGGTCATCGATCCACCTAGGACTTCACCAGCTTTCAGTTTGGAGGCTTTGGGTTTTAGTTTCTTTTGGAAACATTTCAGTAGCTGCCATTTGGTGAGCAGTTGAGAATCTTCTGAGCCGTTTCAGTTTCGTTTAACTATGCGGGTGATCACATCATTTATATACAGTAGACATTTTTAATTAAGAAGCTCATTGGAGCAAATTTAATCCTGTTGAACTGTTTGGATATTTACATGTCAGGGAAGGTTGGTATGTGTTCTTCTTTTAGGATTATGTTTAGCCATCAGGGTTCTTTGGGACCAGTTAATGTCATCATTATGATTGTATAGCCATTAAAATGCTGTCTATGTGTACCAATGTCCTCTAGGGGGAACTGTACTAAGTACTCTTTTATAAACTTACAATTCTCAAAGTAGCAGAGAACCACAGTAATCTGCCCCAAGGATGCCTGAAAAACTAGTACAAGCCTCTGGCCACTCAATTGTTTTATTGCTTTTTTGAACTTATTGGACTCTGACATTCCAAATCTTGGCATGGGGAGCTGACAGTGTGTGCAAGCATGCTTCTGTCTTGGGGTGATTTCCAGACCATTAATGTACAGTTCTTGTAAGAGCTGTTGTTTCTTTGTCTTTTCTTCTCTGAAAAAAACAAAAGCAACTAGCGAAAATATAGAAATTTTATGTTTAATAGCAGCAACTGAGACTGAAAGCAACAAATAAATCAACACCTGGTCATGCAGGTTTAAAACCTCAGTCCAATCCTACAGCTGAGCTTCCTTTCTGGTGGAATGGTTTGGGCTGGAACTTTCAAATGTTAAATCTGGATATTGAGGCTTAGGGAAACACACACACACACACACACACACACACACACACATTACCACCACCACCGACAACAACAATAAGAAACAACAAAACAAAAAACAAACAATGACAAAAGAGACCTCTTGTTAGGATTTAGGAGAGATGCCTGATCTACTAAATCAAGTATTTTAAAGAACAACAAGCATCTAGAATACTTTCCTTAATGTACAGCTGGTTTCTGAGAAACAACAGTCATTGCAGGCATAAGATAGAAACATCCTGAATTACAAAGCTTTCTATTTACTACAGATTTTGATGAGAATTTTCTATTTAAACACATTTTAGAAAATATTTTAAACCTATTTAAGAGTCAAGTCAAGTGTAACAGAAAATGAAAGCATATATATATAATTTTGGTAATGCTCAAAAATGTCTAAAATGGGGGCATGGTCACTTGCTACCAAGCTCAAGAATCTGAATTCAATCCTAAGGACCCACAGGATGGAAAGAGAGCAAAGATTAAACAAGCCCTTAACATTGCACAACAGTCAGTGTTTCCGATTTTTAAAGCATACTGCATATTTGTCACCTAAGGAGTATATCCATGAATAAATACTTCGTTCTCTAACTATTCTTCTTTAATTATTTGCTATTGTTGGTTGTATCATAGCAAACTTTGTAAGTATTGTCTGTATTATTATATAGACCCACAGCTTCTGACATAGGAACCCAAGGAGTAGTTTCGAGTTGCTAGGCTGTCAGCCACAGGATAGAAAGCAGGTGGCCTGGCCTAAAAACCCCTCCCTCCATAACTCTGAGTTGCATGATATTGGCACTAAAGAGTCTTATTGACTCTAAATCCTTGTTGTCTGTCACCTGGCTTCTCACATTAGATTATCCAGTACAGGTCTCATCCTGGTAGTAAGGGACAGTCAGGATTAAACCTTCAGACAGTTAACTGTCAATGTTTTCTGAGAATATTGTTCAGAGCGAGAGAGATATATTTATCAAAATAAAGGAATACTGTGAATGATGGTACTTACTTAGAACCCCAGCACTTGGAGCCTGAAGCAGGATGGTCATTAGTTTGTGGCCAGCCTGCACTGCATAGTTGGAGACATGTCTGAAAAACAATAGAAATGGAATAGACTTGACTTACTAAAACCAGCCCTTTAGAAAAGTAGCTAAAGGCAAGCGGTTATGGAGAAATAGCTCTTACACATGCTTCCTTGACAAGGATTGAGTATTTTACCCTTAGCTTCTATTTACTTGGTGTGTGAAGTGTTCATGAGACAAAGAGTGAGGCAAAAAAAAAAAAAGGATGCGGACAGGAATAAAAATATTTTAAGAGACACGTGTGCTGCTCTCCTCAGTGATTCAGATTATTGAAACAACACTCTCGAAGAAATTACGATTCCACAAAGAATATCATGCTAGGATCAGGAAAGGAAAGGGCTAAACCCTGGTGACAGTCAGAGAAGGCATTTGTCTTCCAGAAAAAGATTTCATACAGTTCTCAAGATGTGTTAGGCCCCTTTGGAGGACAGGACAAATCTGGGTGGTGTCGTGCCTTGACCAGGCTGCTTACGTATGCAAACACCCTGCTTTCTATTTAATCGTAAGCTTGGTATCAGGAGCCCAAAGATGGACTAAAGTAGCTAACTTGACCTCTTCATCCTTTTTTTGAACATTCTGCATTGAATCAATGTCCTTTCTTTTCTTCCTACCACTTCCATGCCTTTAATTGGCTTTTTGAGGTTAGGAACCTGAACCTAGTTTGTTAGGGTTGCTGTGGCCCAGGCTCTTACCTAATATGCCAGGTAACAAAAGAACCTCTGTTGTAGTGAAGCACTCTCTTTAGGTAATTTCTGTGCGGATCATAAAGGAAACTCAGTCAAGGCAGAATGGGACCGCTTTCAGCCACCTATAGACACAAGAAAAGTCAATTAGCGCTAGAGATATTTTAGCCCCTTGCAAAAGTTTTGTAAGTATTTAGGATTAAAATGCATCCAGCAAATAGCATTTTTGATGTATTCATTAGTAAACAAATCAGTTCAAGAGACCAAGGGAAGAAGGCTATAGGTAGTGAATGTTGAAACTACCGTTTGAAGGTAATGGGTTTGTCATTGGCAGCTGTGACTACCCAGAAAGGGCTTGCCAGTGAAATGTGGATGGTGAGAATATTGGAGTTTTGTGGTTTTGGGCAGGGTTGAGGCCAGCCATTCAGAAGCAGTTTGATGCCTAGAGGCTGTGAGTGATGAAAGAGGGCAGGGCAGGGAGAGTCACCAGGTAAGTTTGTCAGGGTTCCCAGCAGGGTTTGGCTGCTCAGGCTAAAACTGCCCCAGTCTGGAGCCTTGCAAACCACAGTGAGAAGGACATTCCTTCCTTGTTTGTCTTGCACTGGAACCAGGAGAGGGGTTCGGTAGCTTCCACAGCAAGGAAACTAGAAAACATTCTGAGTGCACTTGGTTCTCTTCTCTCCTTCATCTTTTGTTTCTGCTTTCCTTTCCCTGAAGTGTAGTTACACCCCCCAAAAAATCACCACACACAGCAACAAGGATTTCTGCTTGTGGACAAAGCACACTTAAGGACCAATTGGTAACTTGTTTTTTCAACAGTGGAAATGTAGAGTAAAGGAAAATGGGCATCCTTCCCACCATACTATGTTTTTTTTAAAAAGAATATGTTGTGCTAATTCCATACTGTTTTGAGATTGTTGTCTGTCTTACAACTATGTATAATCCTCTCACATAGAAGGGAAGAATACAATGTATTTTTTTCTTAGCAAGTCAAAAATAGATGGTCTCTTAAACTGGAACACCATGCATTTTAAAAAGACAATTCTATATTTTATGATCTACTTGACAGATTTATTCTTTTCCTCACATTTGTTAATGAAGAGAAACCATAATTGTTACTAATTATTTAGGTAAGAGGTGGCAGGGAAATATCCAAGCCATCTTACTTCTGAATTATTATCCCCCACCTCCAGCAAACTGCTCCCCTACCTACCAATAATTTTGAGATGAGTACGTGCAAATGTCTGAATTCATGTTGTAAATCATCCTTCATCCCCACCTTTCGTTTCCCCTCCCTCCCTCACTCATAACATGATCACAATGTCTGAGATGGCTTTGTTATTAGATTCCCATAGGTGCTTTGAGATATTAGGTGCTATTGACATAGGAAATGTCAGAATATACCGAAATGGATGGGAGAATTCCTCTTCTTCACTTAGCAAGGCTCCAATACAGTATTAAAAGATTAAAAACATATTTCAGTGAAAGGTAATATTTGATTAACAATATATAGAAATTAGCTATTTTTATCAATAAACTTATACTCTAACTCCATTGAGGCAACTACATTCGTACAGTTCCAGGTGGAGAACAGTAGAACTCACAAGTCTCGGGGCACATCTCCCAAGTACAGCATAGACAAATCTCAGCAGGGGAGATGTTTATTTTGGAAAGCTCTTACTTAGCAATACAATATCATTATATAGCTGCAAAAAATATCAGTTTATCATTGCAAACGCAATACAGTTAACCAAAGATATACTACTGATCAGTGGTACCCAAGGACATAGGGCTTCTCAGCCGGTGACCTAGCTGACCCCATGGTTATCAGGTATGGAGAAATTACATAAAGGAAAAAGCAGAGAGAGTCTATCTAGGTTCTTTTAGAATGACAATAAGTAGAAGGTTATATTTCCATCTTAGGGTTGTTAAATTTTCTGGATCTGGTAGCAAGAGAGACTGTGTTATGATGTTTTCCTGTGAAGAGACTTGTTTTGTATTGAATTTTGTATTAAATGTTTTGTATCTGTGTGTGCCACGAACAGTTGCAAGTGGTTTGTTTTGCTATGACAACATTACAGAGTAAATTGCTGCTCAAAGATTATTTGCAGGCGGTGGTTGGACCTGATGGTTTCTCTTCCTTGTCTGGGCAATAGACCCTTGGGTATCAAATTTCCTGTCTGTACTGTTGTCCTGTGAAACTGCTTGATTCTAGTAAATGCAGAGTTTGGCAGTCCTTGATGAAGTATATTTATGAGTTCGGTCTGAATGAATCCCCAACATATGGATAAAATTTCCCTTGAAATATCTAAATTAAAGGTGGAAAACACTTCAAAAAATGCACTGGAGACTTGCTGCTCCTTGGGCCAACGTTAAAGTTATAGCAATTTTCTCTTAGTCAACAGAACTCCAAACTTGCCCACCGGGTATCATACTTGAAGGTCACTATTTTGGCTTTCATGGCTCCCTTAGGAAGGTCACCTTGAATCCGAGAAGTGGACCTGCCCATCCCCAGTGAGCCAGAACTCAAGCTGTGAGTACTTTATGTAGTGACACCCTCATTGTCTCCTCCAAGCTCCTGTCGTATCCAAACATTTAAGCACAATTAATGCCAAATGCATAGGAATAAATGAGATCCAGGAGCCACCAAACAGAAGCCATTCTGAGGCAGAACAAGCATGATGTTTGTTTTTACCCCTGCAGTCCCGAGCCATATTTTGTTAAAGAAAAAACAAACATGGAAAGCTATCTGTCACTACAGCTTTTTCATCTTTATATGAATTTAAATATATATTAATTTGATATGTTATATTTTAATATATTATATAAATAAATATTTTAAACATAATAATTACATGATCTTGATATCATTTCTGTACTAACCATTTTGACATTCTCACAGAAATAATTTCAAGCAAAGGTCCTTCAAATGACTCCTGAAGTTGTATCATTTTCATTTCTGCCCTCTTTCTTCTACAGATTTGGTATCTTCCTTTTGCAGCCTCTCAAACCATTATGAATATGAATATGAATGAGATTATTTTTTAAATCACCACATATTTTCCACCTTGGCTAGAAAGAAAATCTTATACTTCCAGTGACTGTAATTGTTTGTCTTTCCACCTTCCCCTTAAAAAAAAAAAATCACAGCAATCTTCTCTTTAACTTTGACCTTAGGATTTAAATGGACCTCTGCCCTCTCTATCAGGGAGTTGAAATCCGGGGCCTGGATATCCGGTAACACACTGTGTAGATCACCAAAGAGACTGATTGCCTCTCCACCAGAAAGAGTGGTTTTCTTCAGCCCCGTGCCTCCTTCCTTCAGTCCACTGTGCCATCTTAAGCCAGTGTTGTGGAATTCTGTTCATGTGTGTGCTTATCAGGATTCAAACCTGTTACAGTGTCTCTGGAGTCAAAATATTCTTTCTTGTTAATGCTTCGATTAAGAATTACAGCTGTCACAAGATGAGTCAATACCATTGCAACATTTTTGGTGCTATAAATAGTTCTCGCACCTACATGAGCTGGGAGCACCTCCGTTTAGTGACATTTTCAATACAATCACAAAGGGTATTAACTTGCACTCTTTTATTATTGGCACATATTACACCTAAGTGTCTTCATCCTTGCAGGATGGTGTAAGGCTATAATCCTAGCACTGGGCATAGAAGCAGCAAGACTGAGTTCAAAGCCAGCCTGAACATGTCGTGAGAATCTGTTCAGAAACAAAACAAACAGAAGAGAAGTCAGGGCTTCTGACAGACTGAAAGAACTTCAGCCAAATAAAACCCAGGTGTCCAGAATGAAGGGCTGCCATCCTTCACTTTTTGTTACTGTTTTCGGTTTTTCAAACTCTAATCTTCACACTTAAAGCCTTCATGGCTCTACAAACATGAGTTTGGATAAGCATGTTTTTAATAGACTGAAATCGTAAAAAATAAAAATAAAGAGATCAAACAGCATCTCATTGTTCCCTTCTGTGTCACCATTACTTCTGCCTAGATTTTATCCCAGCCAACCTTCCATGGGGAGAGCATTGGAACAGATGATGTCTTTGTGGTGTGTTTCCAATGATCCTCAAGTAACAGTTCAGACTTCAGTCTGGAACAAAGCAATACTTCTCCCAAGCAAGTGAGCTTCCCCAGAGATTGGGTCAGCAGGAAGAAGTCCACTCGAATGGAGATGCTAAGTGAATGGTATTATGTGTAGCTATCTCCTCCTTCTGTCTCCTTCTGGCTCTTGGGGCCAGACCTCCCTGTGTCTTGAATCCCTGGCTCACTCCCCTAGGCCTCAAATCTGGTCTGATCTTGATCTCTGACTGGAAGGAGCAGTGTGAATCTCCATTGTGTATTAATTATGCAAGCTCTGGTTGCTCATCCACGTCTCTTCATTAGTCAGTGGGTGCCAACTGTTAGTGGCAACCTGTTCTCAACAAGTGTTTCTGCATTTCACACAGTGTTCCCCTATAAGGGGAAGCAAAATAGAATTAAGGTTACTTAAAATAGGACTATTTCCCTGTTTTATTTCACATTAAATATGACACTTTAGTGCCAGTGAAGTGTGAATTTTACCTCCTTTGTTCCAAGCACACAGTACATGTGTGTCTATGTATGACTTGTTTGAACTAATAGTCCTAAATTGTCTTAATTTGCTCAATATGTGAAAGACTATTAATTTAATTTTGTGCTTATTTGTAATTATGAATTACATTTTGTGTGCACATGAGCATAGAAACCAATGTCAAAGTCAGCGTCTTCCATAATAGTTCACCTCCTTACTTTAGGAGACAGAGCCCCTCCCTCAACCTAGAATTCTGTTATAGACAGACTTGGCATTATGATCCCCAAGGATTTGCCTCTTTCTATCTCTCCCCACAGCTGGGGTTACAGATGCATGTCTCTGCCCTTGGCTGTTACACAAGTCCTGGGGATTCAAGCCGAGGTCCTTGTGTTTGTGCAGAAGGCATACTGCACTACGGTTATCAGCTCCCCAATCTCTAATTTAGTTTATTTAAAGTGAGTCTCATGACCAAAGTCAGCTAGGTCAGATTCAGAGTAGTCTAACATAACAAAACGGCAGAATGGAAGATTTGGGTTCTTTTCTTTCTTTTGCTTTTTATATATATTTCTGATGACTGGTACTATGATTTAAATAAGCATCCATGAATTGCATGAATTTAATACATATTTGACATTAAATTCAAATATGCATAGCTCAGACATTATTAAAAACTATAAAATTCCATCTGTGGTCAGTTTGGATGTCTTAAGTTTAATTAAAATTTGTGGTGACAGAATGATGAAGTTTATTGCTATTGTCCTTTGTCACTCAGCATAACTACTTTGCTATCAATTACCTACCTACAAAAAGTCCAATGAATTTCAGTAGCTATTTTTCTAATTCAGTGATATTATATAGATAGATACAAAGAAACCTATTTGTGTGTATGTGTGTATGTGTATTATGTGTGTGTATGCATATACATATGGGTACATCAGTGTCAGGGCGCATATTCATGTATGTATGCATACACATGGGGGCTGGTGATCAACATTAGTTGTTGGCCCTCAGGAGTCATTCTCCCAATATTTTCTGAGACAGGGCCTCTCACTGGGATCCAGGGATCATTTCATAAAGATGTGAAAGTAATGCCTGAATTTTGATGAAGACAACAAGACGTTGGTGATGACAAAACCATGGACTATCTATCAAGAATAGCTGTGGACAGGTTTGTAGACCTAGCCCAAGAGATAGAAGTGTATTGCACTCAGCAAAGCTGGAAGGGAACAGCCATCTAAACCCTTTGACATTGGACACAGAGTTACAGAATTTGGAGTTTTACCTGCTGGGTTTTGGTCTTGTTTTGGTCCAATATTTCCTAATTATGCCCCTGTTCCTTCCCATTAGAATGGTAATATACATTCTGGACGATTGTACATTGGAAGTATATAATTTATTTTCTTATTTTATAGGGACTTATAATTAAAAGACTGGCTTAAAAATATCAGACGAGACCTTGGACTTAAAACAGTATTGAGACTAAATGATTATAGGCTCTTTTGAAGTTGGACTTAATGCATATTGCATTATGATATGGCCAGAAGCCTAATGGGCTGGGAAGTGGAATATGGTGGTTTAAATAAAAATAGGCCCCATAGACTCATATATTTGAATGTGTAGGAATTTTGAAAGCAACTGGATTTGGTGATACTATTTTGGAAGTATGTCACTGGGGATGGACTTTAAGTTTTCAAAAGCCCTTGTCATTTTCAGTTAACTCTTTCTTTGCATTTTATTTGTGGGTAAGTAGGAGCTATTGATTTATCATCATGCCTACCTGCTTGCTGCCATGTTCTCTACCATAATGGAGTCACTCGCTGAAACTATAAGATCCAATAAACTCTGCTGTAAGTTGCCTTGGTAATGGTACTGCCGTAGCAATAAAAAGTAACTAAGACAATATCTGTTATTGCATGCTTTCCAAGGTTTTAGTTACTCTTGAGGGACTTGACATTATTATGGTATTTTGGTCTTGGTAAGTGGTTCTTTTGCAGTTTTGATCTCCCATATATCAGAGCTATACCTTTTCTTGACACATGCTCAAAGGACTCAGCATTCTACTGAATAGGTACTGCCCAGCTTTGTTCATTGCTTCCCTATTCACAATAATCATGAAAGGGATATATTTATGTCACAATGGCTTAGGAGACATTGTGTTAAAGAGGGGACAAAAAGATCCTAAGAGGCAGAATACCAGAAAAATCTTCTGTGAAACAGTCTCTCTTAGAAATGACTGCATACATGAGAATGATGTCATTGAATCAATAGTTAGTAACACCATAAAAATAAAGACTCGATAACCCTTTTTATGTGCAACTAATATACAATTAAAAACAAGTCAGAAGATTATCTTTTCTCTAAAACAGAAAAATAAGGTTATATATTACAAATCTCAGGTCCCTAACTTTCACTTGAGAGAGATGAAGCAGGTAACTGGAGATACCCCTGACTACAGCTTTTAGACTTCACACAATTTAATCACTTTTGTACTCAAAACATAAAATTTGATTCATAGTCTCATATGTTTTTATTCCTGTTATGAAAATTAAGGAAATTATGCTATGTATAATTGGTAATACATAGTTTTCAAAATGATTATTTTTTAAAGGAAAGAATTAGGATCAGTCAAATTAGAAATCAGTCACATCAGAGAGTTTCGACCTTAAAGTACATCTGTTTATTTCAGTATTTGATGACTGGTGCTATTCTAGATCAACGTTGAAAAGATAAAATAGTCACTAAATAATATTACAAACTAGCTAAATATTTCATAGATGGCTACAATACTTCAAAATAGGTATGAAATCTAACAATATATTTTTCTCCTCTTTAAAAATATATATATATACAAAAATAAATTTTATAAAGAAATAAAAATCAATAAGGAGGAAATGCATGTCTACATGTTTGTGTGCCAATGTGAGGTCTTATGTGGCTCCCAAACTTGATGTCTAGACCTGGTAGTCATGCTTAGGAAAAGGTGGCAGAGACTTTCACAGGCAGAACCTGGTGAAAGGCTTTTGTGTCATTGTGGGCATGTCTTTAAAGGGACCTAGCTTGAGTTCCCTCTATCTCTATCTCTCTTGCCTTGTGGTCATAAAAGGGGTACTTTTCTCTGCAATGCTTTCCCTTCATGATGTGTTGCCACATGCACAAACACATGGGGCTAATCAATCACAGACTGAACACTACAAAGCTTTCTGTCAAAAATCACTGTCTCTGTATATGTTGACTTTTCACATAATGAAACACTGAAAAGAACACTGTGTCTATCCATGAGATTGCAAAAGTCTACAAAAGCATACTTCCAGGTCAGGACTCTCTCAAGGAAAGTAAGAAACAACAAGTCAAATGAATGCACACTGCGAATGTAAAAACAGAAATTCAAGAAAAATTTGAAATAAATCCTACAACAAGACTAGTAACCAGAACTGCTTTTTAAACTATAACTTGATAAAAAACAAAATGAACATGCAAACATTTGTTTAATTCTATGTTTGAATTAAACATTGTGAATGAAAAGACAGTAATAATGTTTTTCCAAATAATAGACTGACAAAGATAATTGATAATATCTAAAGGTGGAAGGGTGAGTGTAATGGTCTGCTCTGTCCTTTTAAGAGACAAGCCATGCCCACTCCCCCTCTACCTAGGCAAGCTGATCTTCAGCTTCCAGCCTGAGTCCTCTCTCTTTTCCGTGTCTCCCCCAAGAGGCAGCTTCTGCCTTGCTCCATTCTTCCCACTTCTCCCTTTCCCTCTTCCCCCTTCTCTTTCTGTCTCTTTGTTTCTCTCTGTTCTTCCCCTTCTTCCCTTACCCCTTCTCCCCTTCCCTTCCATAACCCACTAAATAAATATCCAACCTCACTCTGCATGGCATACCTATCCATGTCTCTGTCTCTCACTCGCCCACCTTTGGAGACCTGTGACATGGTCTCATGGCATGCCCATTTGTCTGTCTCTCCTCATGGGACTCACTGCCCCTCGTGGCCCACTGCAGCCATATGGGAACTGTGCCATCCCTGCCTGGGACTGGCTGATCTTGGGACCTGCTGCCCACTGCTGCCCACTGCTGCTGCTTGGGGACCTGCAGCGTTTCTGCCGCTGCAGCCACTTGGGGATCTGCAGCATTTTACTTAATCTATTACAGTGGATAAAGAGGAATCCACTTTGCACAGAGGAAGTGAAAGTGTTATTTATTTATATAGTATTTCTATGACATGCATTTCTAAGACACTTTCACCAAGACTTTAAATCTATTTTCTTCTTGGGGTATTTGACAGGCATGATGCAACTGGTGTGCCAGAATAACAATGTAGGTCACTGGAGGAGAATACAAATTAGGAAAAGACTCAGAAACTCAGTATATCGCAACTAGTCTCTTAATCCATTGAAGGAAAGTATATTTTGTTCATTTAATGATGTTTGTATAACTATTAAACAATGTAGAAAAAGCTGCACCCTTAGTTCACAATATATCAAAGTTAAATTCTGAATATTTTTAAAAAATAATCCTGAGTAATTCAAAACATTCTCTTTGGCTCTGTGATGCTACGACTAGAAGTTTACCATTAAAGTATGTTAACCAAAAATTTCCAAGTACTATCTAAAGTAGGAGAAACTAGGAACTCCAAATACTAGTCAATGTAAATTTCGTTGAAATTTTATGTGTACTTTTATAAAACAAAATCCATATGACCATTAAAGAAACTGAGACTCTGACTATGTGGAAAGACATTGAGACTATTTTAACCTATAGGGGAAAAGGTAAAGTTAAAATTAATGGCATGTGTTGTACATTTTTGCTATATTTTTGAGAGGAAACATACAAAATAATAATTATATTAGTTTTAGTAATTATAAAAAATTATTTGTGCTATGAGCCAGGTACTATTTCATGTGCCTTATCTCTCAACAATTCAACTCCACTGAGTTTACATTCTGTGGAGCCCTGTGTCAGAAACTCTTTCAATTGACCATAGTACCTTAAATGGAGGAGCTGGATTCAAATCTAGACAGTCTGACTCCAAATCCTACACTGTTGGCTTCTGTAGGCTATGAATCCCCAAATCACATACTCTTGAATATTTTCTGGGCACAAAACAAAATTACAATTTGTGCTTACCAGTGGTAGAAGAAAAAGAATTATGTCTTGGAATATATGACCCTTAGAGTCATTTTATATCAGACCCAGAAATTTGTTTTATTGATTGATTGATTGATGTACAGGTTTTCACATTTTTAACTTGAATAAAAAAAGGGGGGGAGGATCATAAGTGGCCTAAAGTCTGCTGGAAAAGAGACCCCGTTTGGCTCAGCATCTCTTTTAGGGCACAGATCAATAAAAGTTGAAGTTGCTGAATCTGAGAGCAGCAGGCCAGCCATTTGCCACTGAGCTCCTTTCTTGAGCCAGTGAATGGGATTAGTTTGCTGGGCAGAACCCGGGCGCCAATCTCTTGCCTATCAGCAAAGAGATCAGAGAGGGCTACTGTCCTTCCTATCACCTCTTTTATCTATTGATCACGTCCTCTCCCTTTCTGTTCGCCTGACACCATGATACCCAGGAGCTCAGAATGCTGTTGGACTCAGAACAAACAACTATGCTGGGGGCTGCTCATCTACCCTCCCCTGGGAAAGGAGGTCTGGGAGTCAGTGTTGGTTGGCTCAGACCCTGGTAGAGGGGCTTGGTTTCGTTGGCAGGGAAGAAGTCACCATATGTCTCCAGATAGTGGCAAGTTTGCCACCTTCAAAGGAGCGTTAAGGATGCCCTTTGCTGGAGGAGTCAGGTGTCAAGCATGCTGGCAAGCCCCTGGCTGCTACCTGAGACCTCCAGAAGGCTGCATTGTTCTTCTCCAGCTTCTGAGGGTGAAAGAGATCTAACCACTATTATGTAGACACAGAAATAAAATCAGTCTTTCTGGGATCCAGTTGGTGTGAACTGATAAAATTCCTGGGTTAAGAGGAAAAAAATCAGACTTGACAGATTTCCAAATGGTCTCCCCCATGCCCACTTGAGGGAAGATTTCCTAGCGTTTTGTTTCTATTTCTCTAGAGCAGTGTTTCTCAACCTTCCTAATGCTGCAACCCTGCAAAACAGTTCCTCATGTTGTGACTACCTCTCAAAATAAAGTTACTTTCATTGCTACTTCATGTCTGTAATTTTGCTACTGTTATGAATCAGAATATAAATATCCGATAGCAGGGTATCTGATATGTGACCCTTGTGAAAGAGTCATTCAACCCCAGAGGGTCTTGACCCACAGGTTGGGAACCGCTGCTCTGTTGACATGAGGAATAGGTGTAAATACAGATTCCCAGTGGCACTGTGACTGAAATCCTCATAATCAGGAAAAAGCTAAGCATGTAAAATACTCAACAATGTTTACAAATTGTGTTAATACAAAGAAATTCTCTTATTATCTTCTCGTAGTGAGTTATCAGTTTACTTACGAGATCAGGTTATGAGGAGCAAGTTCAAAGTCAAATGACATGAATTTTAGAGGAAATATTTTGGGAAAAATAGTAGACACAGCATTTGTATGTCATTCCTCTGGCTGCCTTATGAGTTGTGTTTCTTTTTTAAAAAAGATCAAGATTAATCAGAGACCAGAATTTTGGCTGCCCTTTTGCTAAGAAAGTATTGACATTTGTCTAGGTCACTAGCTCTAAAGCTCTTTGGTTTCAGAACTGCATTACATGATAGAAAATGATTTAAGACTTTGAAAGGTTTTTACTTGTATGTTTCTGTCTGTCTATATGGAGGGTATTTTCAATCACAACCAAAACATAGTTTAAACTTATAATTAATTTAAAAAGCACTAATAATGAATCTATCAAAAGCACTAATAAATCTATCACATCAATGCAAGTAACATCATATGAAATACTATATTTTCTAAAATGAGAATAAAATTAATAAGAAGTGGCTTTGTTTTACATCTTTTCAATTATGTTGATATGTGATTATATATGGGACAGTTAGCATTTTATGTATTTTTTGATTTATCTTTTAAGTTTCACACACATATAAAATGATTGTAATTATACTTACCTCTTGAGATGGTCCAAGACCTCATGAGCACTTCCCCTGTGCATGATGGAGATTTGAAGGGCATAGTCATATGCACCCATGTTCTACGGTGCTATGAAGCTTATGAAAAATCCACTACACACTCTTATGAAAGTAAAATTTGAAAAGAATTATGCCTTGTTTAATATTACTAATCTGGTTGGGATTTCACTGTAAAGACCCCCTCCCAAGAGGGACCCACAGGGATCTCCAGGCCACATGTTGAAAACTGCCAGTCTACTATCTGAGCAGACTAGCAAATAACTAAGGTGAGATATGGGAAAACCACTGGGGTACTTGATCAAAATGATGACAAAACCATATTATTTCCATTAAAAAGCTACTCACTGGGAAGTGAGTGTCCTGACTTTAAACAAGGTAAATTACGATTTTGAATCTCAAATACTGTGAGGGTCTGTTTTGAGAAAATCAGGTGGAAAAGAAAATATTCATTTCAACATCACTGACAGCCAGCTGCCTTCATGCAGGAGCCCACACTTAGTGTTGAGGCAATCTGGGAACTTCTGGTGAATTAGATAATTGAGAGTTTATGAGCTGTTCGAAATTAGAAGTCTAATGACTTTTTTTAAAAAAAAAATTAGTGCTGTATTTGGAGCAATTGTGTCAAGGTTATTTGCATAAACAACACTCCAATTTTAACTCAGTTACAGGTTAAATTGGACAGGGCAGGTCTTTGGAGTAAAAGTTTATTTTTATCTCTTAAGGATGTGTGGGAAAATGACAAGAAAATAGATAGAAAGGGCCACTGTGAAGCTAGTGCAATTAGATGCAAGATTTATTTGCTTATTTCTGGGTTTGGTTCATTTTTGGAAGTATCTTTGTGGGATAGCTGCAATGTTAATGTCCAAGATCTGACCTTCAGGGGATATATGGACCACACAAGGATCCAGGGTTGAGAATAGGAGTAAGCAGTAAGTGTATTTTTTTAAAAATTTCATTTTACGTTCCAACCACAGTTCTCCAGCCCACCCCTCCTCCTGCCCTCCATGCCTCCCCCCAGTCCACCCTCATCTACTCCTCCCAAAGGGAAAGGATTCTCATGGGGAGTCAACAAAGCCTGGCACAATAAATTGAGGCAGGACCAAGTCCCCCACCCCCTGCATCAAGGCTGAGCAAAGCATCCCAAAGTATGGGTTCCAAAAAGCTAGGTCATGCACCAGGGAGGGATTCTGGTCCCACTGCCAGGGGCCCCTCAGAGAGGTCAAGCTACACAACTATCTTCAACATGCAGAGCCTAGTTTGTTGCCATGCAGGTTTCATAGCTGTCAGTCTAGAGTTCCTCAGTTCCCACAAACTTGGTTCAGTTACCTCTATAGGTTTCCCTGTCATGATCTTGACCTCCATTTCTTGTATAATCAGCCTCTCTCTCTTCGACAGCATTCCTAGTGTTCTGCCTGTTGTTTGGCTGTGGATCTCTGCATCTGGGTTCCATCAGCTATTGTATGAAGGCTCTACAATGACAGTTATTTTATTCACCAATCTTATTACAAGGGAAGCCCAGTTCAGACACCCTATCCACTATTGCTAAGAGTCTTAGCTGCGGTCATCTTTGTGGGTTCCTGGGATTTTCTCTAGCACCAAGTTTTTCCCTAACCCCATAATGGCTCCTTCTATCAATATATCTCTTTAATTGCTCTCCCACTCAGTTGTTCCCCCATCTCCACCATCCCATTCCCTCATGTTCTCAACCCCTATCTCCTCCCCTCTATACCTCCCCTTCCCCAGCTTACCCAGGAGATCTCATCTAATTCCCCTTCCCAGTGCAATCCATGTGTCCCTCTTAGGGTTCTCCTTGTTACCTAGCTTCTCTGGAGCTGTGGATTGTAGTCTGGTCATCCTTGGCTTTACATCTAGTATCTACTTATGAGTAAATACATACCACATTTGTCTTTCCAAGTCTGGGTTACCTAACTCAGTATGTTTTCTTCTACTTCCATCAATTTGCCTACAAATTTTACGATGTCATTGTTTTTTACAGTTGAGTAATATTCCATTATGTAAATGTACCATATTTTCTTTATCCATTCCTTGGTTGAGGGCCATCCATGTTGCTTCCAGGTTTTGAGTATTATAAATAAAGCTGCTATGAACATTGTTGAGCAAGTGTCCTTGTGGTATGATTGAGCTTCCTTTGGGTATATGCCCAAGAGTTATACCACTGGGTCTTGAAGTAGATTGAGCCCCAATTTTCTAAGAAATCACCATACTGATTTCCAAAGTGACTGTACAAGTTTGCACTCCCACCAGCAGTGTAGGAGTTCCCCTTACTCCACATCCTCTCCAATATGAGCTGTCCTCAGTATTTTTGATCTTAGCCATCCAACAGGAGTAAGATGATATTTCAGAGTCATTTTGATTTGCATTTCCCTGGTGATTAAGAATGTTGAGTAACATTAAGATCCAAAAGTTTCTCACAAGGTCATGCATCTGAAACACAAATTGACTTATAGAAAAAGGACCCAAATAAACTCTATAAAATATTAGAGTATTTTCAATAGCAATATTCCCCATGGTAACTAAAGAGCAGTGAGTTAGTTGAACAATAATCTTAAGTAATAATAATAAACACATGAAGACACATATATACACACATGTATACTTACATACACATGCAAACATACATATGAAGGTACAAATGTTTGCACATACACACATAATTGTATATACATGCATGTAAACATATATTTACTTATACACACAAACTAAAGAGATGGTTGAATATATGAGATCAATGAATTTTCAGAACAATAATCCCAAATGATAAAATATACACATGTAAACACATACATACACATATATGCATATTTTTGCATTAATATAGCACAACAATCTCAAACAATGACATATACACAAGTACATTAATATTAATATACATATATACCCATATATGCACCAAAAACCTTAGATACAGTTCTTTAAGATTTCTGTGTTTAATATCAGACTTATTAAAACTTCTAAATCCTAAAAAGTCTTCATATTGATGTAACCATTAATATTTCTAATCTGTACTAATAAATAGCTAGTTATAAAAACTTGACATGCTCAGTAACTTAGAAATATCTATTTTTTCATAAATAGCTATAATGGTGTATTCATTGCAGAGTTTTGAGGGTTTAGTGTAACCGCATGCAGAGATTCAAGCTCATTGTCTGATGCTTAGAAATATTCCAGGAATCCACTACATCCCTCCCTCCTCCATCTGTTCCAAAGAACACAGCAATTCACAGTCCTGTGGACACAAGGATCTGACTCCATTAACAGAAAGAGATGATTTTAACAAGAGTTCTCTGATATTTGGGAGTTGGGTTTCCCAGTTAGAAAAAATAACTTCGGGGTCACACGTGGAAAAATTGCTGAAGAAATCACTTGGAGAAATACAGAACTGTTGTTCAGCTGAGGATGCCAAGGTGCTGTAACTGGACATAACTTCTCTGCTTTCTTTGCTATGAAAGAACTCAAGTGAGATGTGAAGCCAAGACTGTGTTAGCAAACCAGACTAGATTTGTTGACTTTAGTTTTGTTTCAATTGAAGTCTTTAAGATAATGACTTGATTGCCGGGCGGTGGTGGTGCATGCCTTTAATCCCAGCATTCGGGAGGCAGAGGCAGGTGGATCTTTATGAGTTTGAGGCCAGCCTGGTCTTCAAGAGCTAGTTCCAGGACAGGTTCCAAAGCTACAGAGAAACCCTGTTTCGAAAAACAAAAACCAAAAAAACAAAACAACAACAACAAAAAAGATAATGACTTGACTGTGATAAATGATGCTTCAACACAAACACACATACACACTCACAGACACACACACACACACATTCCCAACTATTTCTTGTCAGTGCAATAAGAGACCATAAGTATGGGCAACACTGTTTTTTAGTCAAAAGGATTCTAGTCCAGGCACTCTGGACTTGCACTAGCTTTCTGGCACTGGGATAAACACTTCAGTGGCTCCTATTACGACATTAAGGACAGCAGAGCTAGGAATGGGAATTGTCTTGCAGTTACCTCTAATAAGCAAGTACGCAGAACATCTCCTCAAAATACAAGGAGATTTTGGGGGTGTACAGCTTATCTGATTTCTTAGTATCCTGAGAGGTACTTGAGGGAACTAGGACTTAAATATCTGGCTTCTGTGTCTGCATGCTTCCTCTAACAAATCTTGACAATCTTAATTAAAATGTGCTCAGGATTCAGATGAATGAGAGTAATGCTTATTCTGGTAACCCTACAACATTTTCTAGTTTTTAAAATATGGTGGGCTATTAATCATTCTTGAGGGAAGTAAGTTAACAAGCCTGTCTCTGAGTGAGGAATTCTGTAGCATTCATCTGTGTTCACATTTCAATTCAAGGTTTGCTTTGACTTTCCAGGTTGTGCAACAGGGACACATTATCTTAAAACCACAAGAATGAAAAACAAGGGATGAGCAAATGTTCTGTGCTACACACAAGCCTCTGGCTTCATATAGTACACATTATTATCTGTACTTTTCTAGATTTATTTTATATTATGAGAAAAACTCACAAAATTTTGTGCAGCTCAGCTTTAGCTAAAATAGCTGTTGTGAATCCGACTATTCATTTAATCAAAATTCTGCTTTTCTAGGTTCTACCCTGCAAAATGAATCAGTTTGGAAAACACAAGAACATAATTAATTCGAGTGAATAAGTTTTGTGGTTATCAAAACTTCTAGATTAAAAGCCACATCTTTTGTTCCCAGAAATTTAGCAGGATAGAATTATGCAGTCAGGCTGTAGATGAGGGTGCAGACTAGGCAGTCTCTAAAGTTTGTCAGTAAAGCGTGTTCCAGAGGGCTCAGAAGTGTGGCTAAGATTGACAGTAGGTAATTCTAGATCATTAACAGTTGGGTCAGGAATGGAGAGTGCATTCTTGGAAATACAAAGAAATATGTATATCATATCATCCATTGGTCAAGTTTTCCTTCCTTCCTCCTTCCCTTCCTTCCCCCTCCCTTCCTTCCTTTCTTTCTTTCTTTCTTTCTTTCTTTCTTTCTTTCTTTCTTTCTTTCTTTCTTTCTTTCTGAGAATTAATTCAAACTACAATGGATGTTTATCTTTAACTAGCTACAGTTGAGTTTAGTATTTTTCATTTTTATTTTATTTTTGATGTATTTTGCTTTCTTTCCCAAGGGAGGAGAAGAGATAGCCATTTAGATAAAACTATAAACTCCCCTCAATTCCTTGAATGTTGGATGGGGAACCTGTAGAAGAAAAGCCAAAAATAATCTACAGACTTGCTTTTTCTGACATGGTCTCTTCTGCCCATTGACAATAAGGAAGACTTCATGGGAGTGAATGTTTATGTGGTTTTCTATCAGTCAGAGAAGAGCTTTGGGTTAAGGAGTAGAGTAGTTTGACACTTGTGTTTCATAGCACAGGTTAACTGACACTCTATGGAGTTGTTCTAGTCTGCTTTCTGCTACTGAGATAAAACACAATGACCAAAAGCAATAGCTGAGGAAGGGGTTTTTTTTCAGCTCACAGGTTACAGTCTATCATCAAGGGAAGCAAAGGCAGGGGCTCAAGACAAGAGCTTGAAGAAGAAAGCATAGAAGAAGCTGCTTGTTGGCTTTCTGTCTGGATCATGCTTGCTTATTTTCTCATAAAACCCTGGACCACCTTCCCAGGAATGGAACCACCCCTGCAGTAGGCTGGGCTCTCCTAAATCAATCTTAAGTCATAGCATTCTCTCACAGAATTCACCACAGAACAAGCTGATCAAGGCACTTCTCGAGATGACTGTAAGTTGTGTTAAGTTGATAACAAAAAATAAAGAGCATGGTGGCCAGTGACATCAGAACCAGATTCTGTGACGTCTGGGTTCAGAGGGTCACTAGGGCATTGCTTTGCAAGCGAAACTTGAAGTTTTGGGGGTCTCTCTTGTAACCTCCTCTTGCTTGTTTCCTAGCTTTCTCTTTCCCTACCATCTCAGTCCTCTAGTTCTGAAAAGCTTCTAGGAGCTACTTACAGGAGCCAGACTTTGATATAAGGCACAAGAGACGTGGGTTTCCTATGCCATACCACTGTTCAATCAGGGGAAGATTTACAAACATTCTAAAAACTGTTCCAACTTTCAGAAATGAAGAAGACACAACTCAGATGGGAGTTTGTTCCAAACTAGATCCGGGAAAGGTCTAGAAAGAGGTCGTGTTTCTCTAGTGCCCGCCAGAGACAGTAAAGAAAATACATCTCTACGTGTTGGGAATTACTATGTTATTTTTCTACAAACAGTACTTTGTGTATATATCAGCTTATGTGTTTGTCTGTGTGACTATCATTATTGTCAGAGGAGGACCTGCAAGCCAGAAATAAAGGGAGGCAATCCACTTTATCCTTCAGGCACAAGTTAACTATAAATACATTTCTTACTAATCATTTTAAACAGCATTAAATTGTGTGTTTAACCCTGAATAGAAGACTCAATCTTTCTACTTTTTGTCCATGTTCCATAATTCTAAAGCTTCTGAATGAGTTTTTGCAAGATTTTTAGTACAATTGAAGAAAATATACCAATTAAATAAAAAAGCAAAACAGGTCTCTATTGGATACACATAATAATTAGTTACACATAACCATTAGCTATAAACTTATTCCTTTATTCGGTAAGTCTCAAAATTGTAGTATAAATATTAAATTTATTTAGAAGGAAGAAAAATAATGGAAATTATCTATCCCCAACTTGCTTGTGTGTTTTAATCCATGGAGAAACTGTATTAGGGATATTCAGGATAAGGTTTCTTTACATCAGCCCATGTAAATGTCCCTCACTGTCTCAGTCAGGCTGTCTTCCAACTATCTGGGGCCTCACCTCCTTGTTGCATGCACTCTCTAAGGATGCTACATAGGGAGACAGAGTAGGTAGAGCTAATAAGCTATTCATATCCTATGAAAATGATCAGTCTGTTTGTATAAACACAGATAGCTGCTTGATAATACAAGGTTTCATTCTGTTCCCTGCACTTTAGTAGCAACAAAAGCCAACTTTGTGAATATTCCCCAGCAATGCCCAAGTTACTGTGCTTTAATGTGCTGGAGGCTATAACTATGCATGAGTCATCATTCTTCAGAGTGGCCACACAAATTCAGACCACACAAGACTTCAGCCTGGGTCCTGAGTAGGTCAAAGAAACACAAAGCATTTCAATTTCCTCATGACTGCTGAATTATGCTATAAGATCATAATTGGAAGAATTGATAAAGCTTGCTTCATAGTATTTTTCTATCATGTGATTCAGCTAATAGAAACATGCAATTATATGATGGCTAATAATTGTTGCCCACTTGGTTTAAGAGCAAATTGCTTTTAAATTAATTAACTTTTTCTTTTCCTTAAAAAGTTTAATATTAAAGTTTAACTTTTGTGTTTATGTTTCATCTTTTCAATAAAAATATTGAAAGATTGAAAGTCCTAAAAGAAAATTGTACAATAAAATATACACAGTGTTGTAGCACATACGGCTTTCCTAGATGAGGGACTAAGCTGCCAAGATTTGTGTGTTGAGAAATGTTAGAGCTATTGCTACAATTTGGCATGTATTTGTCCAATCGAAAAGACATTATGTACAAATGGTATGCTAAAATTATTGAGAGTAATCCTCTTCTTAATTAAAGGTTTGTGAATAAGATAAGTGGTTGCAATAAATCTTATGGCTTGTTTTTACTTGTTATTTAGTCTAACAGTGGTTTTTTAGCTGTTGCTCTTCACTACTTCTTTTCCATGCTACCTTCTTCCAGTGAAGTGTGTTTTAGATTTTGCAATAGGGTAAGTGTGCACTGCCAGGCTTCAAGGAGTTATAAGTACCATTTCTCTCAACTTTGTAAACCAAACCCATCTTCAACAATAAGCTCTGCTTTTCTAGAAAGATGATGCTCACAGGTACGAAAGGTAGTTATGTGGATTTGAAATGGATTCTGTCTGCTCCCAGTCTTCCCTGTCAGCAGGATCCCATCCCAGAATGATGAAATCTATCAGTCATGAGTCCAGCCCATGTATTGCAATCACCATGAAAACATACAGCATATTAGAGTCCAGTTGGTGGTGTACATCCCGTGAATTTTAACAACTGCATGATGAGATGAATACTCCATTGTAGGATTCTATAGGGTTGTTCCATTTCATCAAAGGTCCCATGTTTTGTCTGTTCATTCAGCTATCCATTTTTAATCTCTAGGGTTCTCTAGAATCCACTAATCTTTCCATTGCATTGATAGTGGGCGGATTGAATAAAAATGGCCCCTATAGGCTCATATATTTGTAAGTTTAGTCCCCAGTTGATGATTGGTTTGGGAAGATTAGGAGGCATGGCCTTGCTGGAGTAGGCATGTACTTGTTGAAGGAGGTCACTTTCTAGAGGTGGGCCTTGAGGTTTCAAAAGCCCAGGACAGGCCCAGTTTCTTTCTCTCTGCCTACTGCCTGTGGATCAGAATGTAAAGTTCTCAAAGGCTCACAGCTACTTTCTAGTGCCATGTCTGACTGCTTCTCACCTTGATGATAATGTACTAACCCTCTGAAACTGTAAGCATATCCCCTGTTAAATGCTTTTCTCTTGTAAGTTATCTTGGTCATGAAGTCTCCTCCTCACAGCAATAGCTAAACACATAGATAAACCATAACTAAAACACATAGTTTTGTCACTTCCGCAAAGTCATAATGTTTAAGTGAAAAACTTATTAGCCTTTTCAGATTGATTTCTTTTAGTTAATACTAAGCACTTAGGGTTACTTTACATGTTTCATGGCTTGCAAGCTCTTTTTTCTTTAGTGCTGAATGATATTCTGTTGTTTGAATGTATCAGAGTTGATCATTTTACTTACACAAAGACTTCTTGGGTTTTTTTTTTATTTGTTTGCTTTTTTTTCTAAAGTAATTATGAAAGCACTGTTCTACACATTTGCTCTTCCACTTGCTCACTGTTTAAGCAGTATGTTAGCTATAAGATCTATGTTTGGACAAAACCAACTTCATGTTTTGTTGTATTTCTGTAATGCTTAATGCTTATTGGTTTGTTTTGGAATTTCTTGACTTTTTTTATTTGTTTTTAGTTTCATTTTTTGACTTTTGGTTTTGAGTTTGTGTGTGGGGTGTGTGTGTGTGTGTGTGAGAGAGAGAGAGAGAGAGAGAGACAGAGACAGAGAGAGAGAGAGAGAGAGAACATGAAGTTGAGAGGTGGGGAGGACATCTGTGAGGAGTTGGGAAGGGGAGAGAGCATGGTCCAAACATATCATATGGGAAAAATTAATAAAAACAATTTTTAAAGATTTGTGTGTAGGGGTGGGCTTCTTCATAAACTCATGACATTACCCATTTATTCCTAATTTTCTGAAGAATTTTTATATGAATATGTACCACATTTTACAATTGTATTTTTTGTTTCTTTTGAGGTGATAATGTGTGACTTTTCTTTAACTAGCTGGATGTGATAATTAAAAAGATAATATTTCAGAGCATGAAATGCTATGTTGGTGTGTTTTTAATCAATCCTAATTTAAGTTTTATAATGTTTACATTATTTTTCAATCTCCCCTTTAAGTTTCTTATCAGCATAAAGTAGTTATACATAATAATAGGTTTCACTGTGGTTTTCCCATTCATTTACGTAGCATATTTGATCATATTCACCACCTGTTACCTGCTCTTGTCTGCCTTCAACTTCACTTAATGTTCTTCTCTTCACAACTCACTGCCTTCTACTTTCATGTCTTTTGTGCATGTATGTGACCCAATTAATTTCCTGGTACCATAATCTGTGCTAGCCAGAGTTCTTAGGAAGAACAATACTATTGCAATGGATGTGCGGGCCTGCTTTTGGTCCCAGCGGCCACCCAGCTCCCGCCGCCCTGTGTTTGGCTAGTTTATACCCGAAATAATTACACAGAAACTGTACTCATTTAAATACAGCCTGGCCCATTATCTCCAGCCCCTTATTGGCTAACTCTCACATAATTTTTTAGCCCATCTTAATGTGTATCGCCACTTGAGTTGTGGCTTACCAGCATGAGTCTAACCAGTGTCCATCTTGTGCTGAAGAAGCATGGCGTCTGCCACACTGCCTTCTCTCTCACAGCATTCCGTTCTATCTACTCTGCCCACCTAAGGGCTGCCCTATCAAAAGGCCATGACAGTTTTCTTTATTTAACCAATGAGGGCAATACACAAATAGAAGACCCTCTTACATCACAAAACTGATTGAATTAATAGAATGAACATATGTATTTATAAAGAAGGTTTATTAAAGTGCTCATAGGCTAAGGTCCAGGTAGTCCAATCATGGCTGTCTCCTGAAAGAAAGGCCACAGATCTTGTAGTTGTTCAGTCCATGAGAATGTATGTCTCAACTCATCTTTATCCTGTGTTGGAACACGGAAGAAGTAGAGTCTAATGCTGGTGAAGGAATGTCTCAGCAGCAGGATAGATAGACTTGCCAGCAAAAGTGAAAACAGGCACACAAAAAGCAAAGGCTTCCTTTTTCCACGTCTCTTTATCTGGGCCATTGCATGAGCAGGAGTATGTTTACAGGATGATGTATACTTTTCCTGTGGCTACATCATTGTAGAAAATACTTCTCCCTTTTCATCAAACTTTATCTGCATATAAATTGTCAGAGAGGGTAGACCTATTTTATCTTCCATAAAAGGCTCAATCAAGCAATCACAGATGCCACGGATTCTATGGTGCATCAGCTAAGCTATGCCTCAAAGTCAGCTTTTGACACACATCCCTTCCTCTGACTCTAAAATTCTCACTGAACCTTCTCTTATGATGATGTCTGAGCCTTGGAAGGAGTGATATAGATGTTTAATTTATGAAAGAATATTTGACAATCCTTTATTTTCTGTACTTTGGCCAGTTGTGAGACTCTGCAGTCACAACTGACTCTCAGTACAAAGTTTCTCTGATCAAGGTTAACAGCAGTACTATGTTATGAGCACACTTCTATGTAAAAGAAGTTGGACAAGCATAGCACACTATGTCCAATTAATAAAATAATAGCTGTAACTTCCCTGCTAATACTTGTGACCTTCTCAGCCAGAGGCTTTTGACCTGATTTACAGAATAAAATTTAAGTTTTCCCCTGTGAGGCAGGAAATGGTTGGTTACCCCTGTAACCGAGTTATCCCTCACTATTGCACCAGTGGGCTCATCTTTCCTGGCCAACATAGATTGTTGCACACAGAATCCATAGCTGAATAAGACTAGTGAGGACAGCTTTCCCCAAGTATATACAACATTGTCTGGCACTATGAGGACAGGGTTAGCAGGAAGCCAGGCAGTCTCTAGTCTACTTCTAACTTGATGTCCCGATATCCCGCCAGGGCCTCGGAGACCTCCCTAGCCAACATATGGAAAGGTAGTTCATACTCGCTACTGATATTTTCATTAAATAGCCTATCATTTCTGTATTTTTTCACCACTGTCTTCTTGCTACTGTGGTTTCTGGGGAGAGCATATATAATGTATATCTTTGTAAATAGGCAAGGTGGGTTTTTTGTTTGTTTTGTTTTATACTGGAGCCTTTCAAGAGTTTACACTTAGTCCCCATCAACTCTTCAATAAGAGTTCATATTTTGTACTCTAGCATTGATTCATGTGGAGAACTCTGTTTCTGGATTTCTCCTGTGGTATTGTGAGAGTCTCCGGGTCTTCATCCTTTTTTCTGCAGGTTTGGAGGTTTTGCTCTATGACCTCTGAGGTTGGGTAGATTTAAGAACTGATGACGTGAAGTCTTCTCAGTTTTTTACTTTTGCAGAATGTTTTGATAGCTCCCATGTTCTGTCCGGAATGGGCCAGAGACAAGAAGCTTCATGCATTTGGAACCAAGTCTTACATATGGAAGATGTCTGCTTTAATCTTTAGTGGGGAAAATTATCTATAGTTAGTTGAGATGATGATAAGATCTGAAAATTACACTAGTTTACCACTTGGGCTTCCAGACTAATAGTGCTGATTGTTTTCCCTTTGTTTCTTTCATCCCTCATATTTGTTCTTTATCCTTTCTTGTTGTAACTTCTCATAGACTTTTTTCTAAAATTTGGGAAATGGAAGACTCTAGCAAGACATCAGAAGATGAAATGAGAGTTTGTGTGAGAAGCTCTTGGTTTGTGTGGGATAGTGTTTTCAAACTTTTTTTCTGCTTTGAGCTTGGATTCTTTGTTTAGGTGGCCCCAGTTTTACATGCTGGCCCAAGACCCAGTATTATTTCCTTAGGCCGTTGCAGCTAATGGAGGGTAGTGGCTTTCTTTTAAAGGTAGTTCCTGGATAACTGAACAGCCATGGATTTCTTTATTCATATTACTAATACAACTTTTTCACTAAGTTCTGTTTAGTAATGTAATGCACTTCAAATTACTTACAAGTCAAAGTTATCTGTATGTAGCTTGCCTCTTCTCTAGAGCTTCAATGTGTATTAAATAGATCTTTTTAGTTTCATCAAAGTAGCTCATATTCATGGTGTTATAAATCTACAATTCAGATAGTAATTTAAAGACATCCACACATAGATGGTATTTGAAGTTATGATATCAGATGGAAATTATTACAGGAAGACTCCCAATAGAAAATATGGGGACTGGAGAGAGGGCTCAACAGTTAGGAGTACTTGCTGCTCTGGCAAGTACCCAAGTTCAATTCCCAGCACCCACATCAGGTAGCTTACAATGTCCCATATCTCCAGTTACAAGGAATATTATCCATCTGCCAACTTTCGCCGCCAAATTCAGAGAGTCTGGTTTGATCATATGCTCATTCAGTCCCAGTCCAGGTGGATTGGTGTGCTCCCATTAGTTCAGGCACACTGTCTCAGTAGGTGGACCAGTCCCTCACGGTCCTAACTTCCTAACTCATCTTCTCCCACCTTCTGCTCTTCACCTGCACCTTGGGGGCTCAATCCATTGCTCTGATGTGATTGTGGGTCTCTGTCTCTATCTCCATCCATCAGATGAAATTTCTCCCACCTCTATCCCCGCCCCTGGCTTCCAACTTTTGCTTGATGATCCTGTTTGCTTCCAACTTCCA
>PVIU01009749.1:0-74256 GCA_004026605.1 Ondatra zibethicus
ATTTCATCCCAACTCAGTTGCCTTCCTAGGATCCCACTGTCTAACATCATTGACTTGGAGAAGCCCAAACATTGACTCCCTTTAGAACTCTGGGGACACAGCCATAAAACAACTTTCTCCTACACTCACCACCTCTTACCATTCTAGTGTATTGTTGCCCTCCTCTACCTGCTCCCCAGCTATCTTCTGTCCTCCTCACCCTGTGCCTCAGAAAACTAACCTTAGAGATTCGTTTAGAATGGCCATGTTCTTTGGGCACTGCCTGGATTCAGCTAACTGGAGACATCTGCACAAGACCAGAAGGTGGAAGACAGATGGATCTTGGCTTGATTCACCCAGAGGCCAACACTGCTTTTGTTCTATCATTTCAGGCAGCTGTGGGTTCCATCACCTTCCTTTCCCCGGGTTCTAAAGCAGTGACTAGTAATGTTCTCACTGTTGTTTGTTCCCCTAGACAGCAGCTCCTCCTTATACTTGTTATCCATTTCCTTCCAGGACACAAAGTCCCTGTCTCCTCCATCTACTGAGGATGCCTACTATTTGCCAAATTAATCGTGAGTCTGGATTCCAAATGAGGAAGCTAAGTGCTAAGGTACAAGAACGTATAAGGAGCAAAGCAAATTCCACTTTGTCCCCTGTGGAGAGACGTATGGAAGTGATAAAGCCAAGTCAAGCTGTAAACAGAAGCCTGTATATGGATGGACATTGCAAGAGTTAAAAGCTGACCATATTTGGCTTGAACAGATGAAAACCCTTTCTACAGCTGAAGCTTTGCCTCTTGGCTGCCAAAACAAGCACTGCAGTATGCTTACCAACTTGCAACACTCACAATGCTTAAATAGCCAATTTCCGACAGTTGAGGCAGAACTAGGATTTTCTTTTAACAGTAAATAATAAGTAGAATTGAAGGTGTTTTTAAAATATATTAGCCAAAATAGAATTAAGAAGTGATGAAAATCTCATGTTGTTGTTGAGACCTCTAGGAGCTCTCTAATACCTTGTAGGGAGGTACCCGTGTCTAGCACCGGGATTTTTGTTTAATAATCCATGTCTTCTGCAAGCATCATTTTTTTATCCAGGTAGAATACCTCCACTCAAATGCCATTCAGTCATTCACTCATTCATTTATTATATTTTGTAATTGGCCTGAAAAGTAGAAGATTTCCATTAGGCTTCTTCACAGATCCTTAGTTTTGGCAAGGCCCCTCCTCCCCTCATCCATCTGTCCCCATTCCCACTTAAACTTTTAGCCCCCAGCATTAGCCCCCATTTCTTTCCTATCACATGTTTCCTACTGTCTTCTATTGTTACGATTTTTACTTGGGTAGGTTTCTATTTGGCTTTTTCATATATGCTTCGGTTTTGTTACCATTCCCTACCCTCTCTTTTTTCCTTTAACCGCCTTTCCCTGCTTCCATGTTCCCACCCTGACTATTCCTCTTCTCTGCATTCACTTAATGTATGCTGTGTTGCTGCTTTCTCCTAGTGCTCCCTCACCCTATATTGGTCTCATTCTAGGTTACTAGCTGGCACTCGTACTCCAGGTTAAGCACACAAAGAAGGAAAGATTCAAAGCTGGGATCCACACAAAAGACCCAATGTGCAGTGTTTGTCTTTCTGAGCCTTAGTTACATCACTTGGGATATTTTCCCCCAGTTTCATCCATTTACTTGTGTTTTAGGTTTTATTTTAGCAGCTGAATGAAACTTCATTGCATATGTACCACATCTTCCTTACCTCTTTATCAATTGATTGGCTTCTAGGTTGATTATGTTTCCTAGCTATTGATAAGACTATATTGCTGAAAAATGCCACATGCTTTGATTGCAGAACAAAGAGAACTCAATCTCATACAGGAAAACTAGCCTACCTGCTAGTCTTTGAGGTACATATAAACTTGTAGTAATCAAAAGGACATGACTGGGAAGATGGTCCAGTGAAAGGAGTGGGGATAAGTTGTGATTCTGTAGCCCTAAAGCTCCCCGCTCCAAGGCTCCAGGAACATCTGTGAAGAAGGAAGCATGGAATGAACAAAAGAGCAGAAGGGTAGGAAGTGCGAGCTCAGAGACCCAATAGCTTCATCTTCCACAGCTCTCAAGACCCCGCCAAGATTTTTGATACAGTCAGCTCCGAAATTAGTATTGAAAATAGCACCAAAAAGGAAAGTAATATCCTTCTTTTTTTATCAGCCTCTAAAAGAGTTTGGGAGGAGGCATGTGTCCCTTTGAAAACTTCTAAGTTGGCATAAAATGTCTTCTTCACCACAGTCTAAATGGCTTCATGGAATGTAATTTCCAGAATATTATAAATACTAACAATACTCTTAAATGTAGCCAGTGTGATATAAACATCTCACCAACTTGACGTCATAACCACGTATTTTATAAACATATGACAAGCTTTTTAATTGGCAAAAAAAATTGTTTGGCTCTTTATACCTCTTGAAATAATTACTCCACGTAACTTTAGTTACAGATTCTTCAGACATGGTTTAGTTGTCACGGTTGTTTAAGACAGGACCTCATTCTGAAGTCACTGTGTAACCCAAGCTAGCTTTGAATTCCTAATGAGGCTTCTGCCTCAACTCCCAGATGCTGGGATTACAGGCACGTACCACTGACAAGGGTATAAAGATAGGAGGCACAAATGATCCTGGGCAAGCTACAGCCTTTTGTGAAGCAAAGGTACATTAGCCATAAAGCAGATACTATTAGAAAGGCTGTGTACTATAACTCAATTGCCTCATGATAAATCTAACAGAAAGACACATTAGAAGATATTAGTTATGTGAAATGAGCTGAGAATTACACCAGGAAAGAAATGCTTTAGATAAAACTCTTTAACTTTTAATTTAAAAGTCCAAATGGCATATAGGCAAACATCTTGAATCAAAATAAAGACATTTATAATCATCCATCAAGAACATGTTAATACCATTTTACATGCACTAGTGTGCATACAAAAAAGACAGATAAAAGTACATGTTAATAAATATGTATAAAAGCAGGAGTTCTCAGACACTGCAGTAAAGAGTGAAAACTGAAAAAGGGATGTCATACATTGCAGAATTGTCTAGCAGCTTCTACAGCAGCTAAGCACAGAGTCCCTGTAGGACCCAGCATCTCTAAACCTAGACGCAGGTTCAAGCAGAATGAAAGTACATCTATGCAGAAGCTTGCTTACAAGGGCTCACAGCAGCATTAATTATAACCAAAATGCAAAATAATTCAAATTTCCATTAACCAATGAGTATACGACATGATTAAGAGGTTTATTTAGGAAAACAAGGCAGAGTGCTGGTTTTATGATGCAACAAGAAAAATCTGGGAAACTGTGCTAAGGGAAAGGTGCCAGACATAAGAGATTGTGAATTACATGATGTCATTATATTAAATGCCCTAAGTAGGCAAATTATGGAGGCAGAGAACAACTCTCAACAGTTGCTCAGGAATGGTGGCTTTGAATGGGTCAAGAGACAATAGCTAATAGGTACAGGGTCTCTTCAGAAGGTCACCAAAATATTCTACCAAACAGGCACTGTGCACTACTAAGCAAAGAAGCCACATGATTAAAAGATTCTAAACCTGATCATGATAATGGCTACATAGCTTTGTGAGTATCCTGAAAACAGTTAAATCATGTTACCTGATAACAAATTATCTTGTATGCGGAGTTTTAGCTCAATAAATTGTTTTTTAAGGAAGCTAAATATCTATTATTTTCTGAGTAGACCCCAAGCTACATTTAGCACATTCTTTGGAACTTTGCAAAATATATATATATTCCCTTCACTCTTTCAGTCCTTACTCTTCTGAAGCAGTTCAGAACCATTCAAAAGAAGCTGCAGCCATGTGGGTGGCTGACCCCCTGGCTAGTCCTCCAGGTCAACCACTCCTCTCAGAAAGGCATGTGCCACTCCCACTGAGTTAGAATATTATCCACTGGCTTCCCCTCATTTTCCATTGTTGGGAGTGTCATACAAATAAACCCTTTCCTCCCCAAGATACTTTGGTCATGGTGTTTTATCACAGCAATAGAATCTCTAACTACAACCCATTTAAATTATGCTATGTACTAATCACTTGCTTTGTATGTGAAGAATAGCAATGACCTATTAAACTCCAACTCTTTTTCTTTTATTAATTCTACTTTTCTTACACCATCAATCAAAAAATTCACTAAACAATAATCCTAGGCAGTTAACGAGTACACAGTTTTGGTATGTTTTTTGAAATGCATTTTAATCTCAGTTTGAAATTAGTTCTATTTTGGATAGACTGCCATAACTTACATAGCATCATATTCTCCCTAGGGAGAATTGAAACAAGACTATCTGAGATAATTCTAGCAGCCAAGGAAACATATTGCAGGACTGTGTTTGAGAATAACCATTCTACATACAGGGAATGAAGGGCTGGGAAGTTTTAGTCATGAACTGTTTACTGAACCATAATCAACACCTTGCTGGTGTCAAAAATAAAATGTAGCACATCACAGAAGGAAACATGCCTTAAATACTTTAGTACAAGTTTCCTTTCACATGCAGGTGATGCATTACTGGCTGGCCATGAGCCTAGAGATTGGGCTTATATCTGGACCTAACATTAATAATTATAGAGACTTGTCAAACCTACCAATGCTTCAGAGCACAACAGTAGTTACCTGATCCACTAAATTGTTCATAAAATCAATGTCCTCAGAGAAAAACATCAATGATACATATAATGTTAGGAATTAGTGAGTTAGATCTGGATTTCTGGGACTATGGTGTTTTGTTGAATTTTATGCCCCTTCACCATGAGAATGCAAGGATAAAAGCAGTTGACTAACAGCCAAAATAGTTCAAGTCTAACTTCATATTATTTCTTCTATACCGTAACTAGGAGAGGATTTCTCCTTTCCTTGCTCCCTTGAAAAAACCCCACCCACTTAAGTTACACAAGTTAGAGAAAACACCATCCCTCATCCATGGAAGAAGAGGATGTAGACATGTATCACACTAGGGCAGCAATAGTGCCAGCTTCCTAGGGCAATCTTTATCCAGGTCGTTTATCTGATGTAGTTACCAAATCTCACTTTTCACTTTCAAAATGTTTCCATTTGAATCTGAAGACAGACAAACACTAGATTTACACCATGAAAGTTAACCAAAACCACCCAGCCTTAGGCTCCTACTCCTCCACCACCACTACTTCAATGCATCAAAACTATAGATACCTAAATGTAGTATAGATTCTCATTTTCAAGTTTTGTGTGGTTAAGCTAAAAGGAATACCCATGTCTCCAGATGGCAGCCAAAAGGTGAACAATTAAAATGAAGAGACAGAAAAGGCAAAAGAAATAGAGTCATAAGTGAAAAATTATGAGACAGAATGTCATAACTCCAAAACCAAATCTACTGGCTCAGCAGCTAGGTTAAAAACTCTTTTTGTAAAGCAGTACGGCTTTTCTGACATTCATATTGTCTCTTCCAATAGGGAAGGGGGTAGAGCGAGAATGCATTTTCCATTCCCCAGAAGGATATTTAAGGAAGGTTGACTATTTTGGCTCTTATGCTTTGCTAAGAGTGTTTGCCACTGAGCAGTCCATCCCTCGGCATGAATATCTGTCTCAAGTCAGTACTGGATCCTGCTTTTCATCTACCTCGTGAGTTCAATAGACTAACAAGGATATCTCTTTTTACTCTATACATAGTCAACCTTAATATCTATGCGCTTGCTGAAGTATCTAGTATTTTCAAAACTTCAGAATCATGGAGCTTTAAAACTCAAAATTTTGTGTGCAGTTTCCTGACAGAAAATGTGTAAGTTGCTGTAAGTATTGAACATGTATTTGTCCCTTAGTAAAAATCTTCTCTTAACTTTGTACCTCAAATAAAATGTATAGATCATCAGCAAAGAACATATGTAGAAATGACCATAAAGTGATATATCCTGTCACCCCAAACTGGAAACCAGGTTTCATCAGCTTTAAAATGGAAAAATCAATTGCTGTTTGTTCATACAATGACAAGCTACATCACAGTGAAATGAGATAAAATGAAAATGAAAGAACCACTCTGATATACAATGCAAACGAGTTTCACAGTCATAGCTTCTGAAATAAACTAAACAAAATAGAAAAGTAGGCTGAGTGAAGCTATGCGTATATAAAAATTTTAAACAGAAAAATATAGTGCATTATGTAAAAGTTTAGGATTAGACTTCCATGAGGCGAGGAGGGGGAAGTGACAAAGATTGGCATGCAATTAGCTTCTAGGCTTGGTGACATTCTGTCTTTATTTGAATAGAGGGAATGGAATAAATTTTCTCTGTGATAACTCATTGAGCTGTATATTTATGATCCTGTCACCTTTATATGCATATGCAATATGTCTAATAAACTATGTTTTCAATTGTGTGTTGTTACAAGGATCACTGGATATTGGGTGGAAGAAGCAATTTGTGGGAGCAAACATGTGGTCTGTGGAGGCTAATGCAGGGACCTGAATTGAGACCAGGGAGAGGAAGCACAATGGAAGAAGGGGGAAGTGTTGACTTGGGAGCTAGAACTGACAAACCTGCTGGTCAGGGAGCAGTGAGCACCTTGTAGACATTAAAACCGATGCCTAAGTTTGAAAGCTAGTTTTCGAGGCACATGAAATTTGAGATAGTAAGGTTATCACCAGGGTATATTCTTGAAGTCTGGAAGCACAGAAAGAACTATACATTTAGAAGCCATCAGCATGTAGGTGGTATATTTAGCAATGAAATTGGAATGCTGCATAACTCTTCTCAACTCTGAAGCACTCAACCTAACATCAGTGACTAGGAGTAAATGTGTAAAACAGACTGATGGGCAGGACCTGCATAAGAAACGACATCTCAAGCAAGACAATGACTCAGAAAGTGATGAACTTTAATAGAAATGCCTTAATTGACTTCTTAAGATACAGATATTAACAACTATTATCGCCTTTGCATAGTGACCTAACCAAAGAAACAGAAAACAGAGAGTTCAGTTTCCAGTGAGATTTATTTGAATCAGAACTATAATACAGCAATGAAAAAATAATCTGTAGAGCAATAAAAAGAAAATGATGTAATATTGTAATGCTAAGCCCTGCTTCTCAAACCCCAGACCAAGTGTTTTTACTTTGAGTGTGTCTTCTGACATATTGGAATAGGCTACAAAAAAAAAAAGGATATCATAAGATCGAAAACCATCACATATGAAGAACAACTGAAATAAATGGGGTAGCTTAGCTACAAAAATGTTTAGTAAGCAGAAACCTGGTGTTTAAAAACTAATCTTTATGAAACAGAAGTCGGGCTTTAATACTTATTTTCCTAGAATAGCAAAGGCAGAATTAAAATAAATAGATGATAGATAGATAGATAGATAGATAGATAGATAGATAGATAGATAGATAGATACATACATACATACATACATACATACATACATACATACATACACATACATACATATACATACAGAGGTAGATCTTTGCATAAGTAGTTACTGGAATAATAACATATAATATTAACAAAGAAGTTTCAAAAAAAACCTTGTTTTCGGTTTCTTTTATAAATTAGCTCGTTGTTGTCATGATATTCCAGCAGAGTTTTTAAAGGTGCCTGGTAGCAAGGGCATTGGTCTAAGGCTTCTAAGTTCTGAAATGTTGTGAATGGGCCAGACTATGATTGGGGAAAACAAGATCTTAGGAAGAAACAGAAACTCTGAAGAAGGACAAAATTAAACATTCCTATCATGTGAAGCTTTACTTGACTGGTAATTAAAGACAGAGAAAATAAATTGGAGCTGAGCAAGGTGGTGTTCACCTTTTTAGTCCCAGCACTCAGCAAGAAGAGGCAGGTGGGTCTCTGCAAGTTTGAGGTCAGCCTAGTCTACATAGTGAGTTTCAGTGCAGCCAGAGCTACAGAGAGGGGCCCTGTCTCATAAAATAAAACAATTACAATGCAGAGAAATAGGCAAAGCTCTTCCAAAATGGTAAAATAATCACTCTATTTTTGTCCCAAACATTTAGCTAATTGTGCTCTACTCCTTCAGAAAATACTTTTGCTTTCGTAATAAAAGTCTTCAGAGCCTAGTCACTTGAGTAACGTGCCCTTTACAGCAACATTCTGCAAATTCTACGGCTTCCAAATAAAGCAGTGTGCAGTTTCTCAGGACCACAGTTGTTTTACTACCCAGGTTTATTTCCAGCGTCCTGTTTATCCAACAGCTTCCAAGGACAATGGCTTTTTAAAGGGGAAGGACATGCTTTTTTATTGAACTAATTACCTGAACCAATACAGACTGAGAGTGACAATCAAAATACCATGTTCATTCACTGCAGGGAGAAATGACCCTGTTTAGAAGCAATTATTATCACTCCGTGAAAGTGAAATGACAATATATGTACAGATTTTATAGAAACAAATGATATTCCAATGAGAGCTTTGGTGTTTCTCCTGAAGTTTGCACATTCTTAATTCTCCAGGAATTTCTTCCTCCTCTACCCATCATTTTCTTCTTAGCAAAAAGAAAATACAAACATCTACCAAGATTACTTTGCAATACAATGTCTATTCATTTACTAATTGATTAACTAGAGAAACATTACCTTATCCTCACACATAAGTTTGTCAGTAGTCCTGATGGTAATATATTGTAGTAAAATAACCTCATTTTTATCTCCATTTCTCTCCAATCCTGGAGCCATTTTAAATGAGAAATTAAGAACTTAACAAGCATTTGGCAGACAGTTTAAGGGTATTGGGACCCACAAAGAATAAATGCAGACACCTATATTTCCTATTTTTATGCCTTTATGTGTTATAAAAAATCTGCCTTACAGTTTTATGCCACTAAGGAACAGAAATAGATGAACATATTTTAGAAAAAAATAAATTCTGGAACCAAAATTATTCCCAGATATTTATTGATAGGAAAATCTAATCTAACAATTCTCCTGCCCAGCCCCTTGGCTGCATCCCAGTCTTCCATTTGCTCCGTGGAACTGGATTCTCTTTGCTCTTTGCTCACAAATGGTTCTCTCCTGAGCTGAAGAAGCATAATGGGCACAAACAGTTCTTAACGAGAGCCAGGCGGGGCCCTCTGTACGTGTGCCTATTTCTCTACTGAAACTACGCGATTAGGTTACGGCTTAAAAGGAACTTTTCTTACCATCTTTTCTCTTTCTCATCCTTTGAACTTGGGGCGGGGGGAGGGGAGTGTGGAGTGGGGCTGTCCTGTCCTGTCTTGGCTAATGTAGACTAGACATGCAATTTTTACAAACTGGTATTAATTCTAAAGAAGAGCTGAAAATATTTGTAAATATGAGAAAAAGCAGGCTGGGGAGATGGGACAATGGCATGGTGGCTGTGACTGTCAACTTGACCGAATTCAGAATCATCTGGGAGACACACCTCTGGGCATGTGTGTAAGGTATTAACGGGTGAGGTGAGCTTCCAGCAAGCCCCCGAGGGATTATTGAGATTAGGTTAATTGAAGTAGGCAAATCCATCTTAATTGTGGGCACCACCATTCCGTGGGTTCCAGTCCCAGACTGAATAAGATGGACAAAGCGAGCTAAGCAGCAGCAGTCATCGCTCTCCAGTGTAACCAGTTACCTCCAGTTCCTCTCCACCAGGCCTTCTCTAGCGCTGTAGACTGTACCCTCTAACTGTGAGCCAAAATAAACTCTTCCTTACGTTGATCTTGGGGCATATTTGATCGCTGCAAGGGGGCGTAACCTACATAGAAGAAAACCGCTTGCTGGGCAAGCAGGTGCACTTCAGTTCCCGTCCCAGCACCTGTATGAAAGCTGAGCGTCATTCTGCCTTATGACAGGCATCATAAGACCAGGTCTAGGGAGGCAAAGGCAGGTGGATGCTGAGGGCCCACTGGCCAGCCTGTCTAGCCAAGATGTTGAGTTCCAGGTTCATAAGACTTGCTCTCCAAAGAGCAAGGTAAACAGGAATAGAGGAGAGTACCAGGCTCCAACCTCTGGCCTGCACACACAGAGTACACCACATGTATTCATGCACATGAGTGCACACAGAGGAAGAAAAGGATTATTAATATACAACACAAGGCCTTAAATCTTAGATAAAATACTTTTTTGGTCTAAAATAAAATCTCAAATCAAGCACCGGTGGATAGTTCTGTGGTTTAATGCACTTCTTAACCTAACATAGCAATCAGATTTCTGTCCCTGGAACCTACGTTGTGGAGAATGAGAACTGAGCTCCTCAGGTTGTCCTCTGACCTCCATATATGGGCCGTGGCATGCACATGCAAAATTAATATATAAATGTGATCAAAGTGTTTGCCCTCAAATCAAGAAAAAAAGCTTCATGATCCATTGTTAAGACTGGAAAAAGGCAACTCCACAGTGCAGCAAATCCAGGATCCCATCTGTATACAGAGGAAATTGCACTTCTTAAAAGCGTAACTTGAATTTAGTGCTCACTAAAGCTTAATGAGTTCCTATTTCATGTTCCGGAAATATAAACCATTAAAGTCCTATAGATACGTCTCTTTAGTATATACAGTGCTCCAGAAATCAATGGGACACTTAGAAGGCTAAACAGGAACATCCTTTACTTATGGAAAACAGGATAAAATAATGCTAAAATTAATCGCCTTGCATTGTTCTGGATGAGAATAGAATGACCTATCCTACCACCATCAACAGTGAACACAGACTTACCAAGCTCGCACTTTTTCCCTGCTGTTTCTCAGAGCCAGGCATTCCCACAGAAAAAGTGCTTTAAACATTCTTGTGTATGATATTTCTGGGGCAGGGGAGGTCCTATTTGAAACAGATAAAATATCAAGCTGGCACCAATTTTAAACAAACTACTGTTTCTTAATATTAAACCAGAAATTCCCGGTTCACTGATGCAAGAGTTATTTTACTTGGGGTAGGGAGAAAAAAGACGAGCGGTATGTAAGGAAAAAAAATGGGGAAATTTTCATAAAGTATCTGGCACCACTTCACAAGTGTGATAATTGAAGAACTGTAACGACACATACTTTTTATCTGATCCAAACTTCAGGCAGGGCCCAGTATATTGTCAGGAAATGGGGAATGGTTGGAGGGAGAAGATAAAGTGAGGAAGAGAGGAAAAGATGTGAAAACAAAGAAGAGACCTATTTGAATAATTACTTATTCAAAGCCCACTGTTCCATGACTGGATCAGCTCAAACAAGATGCAACACTGTCTCCAGATTTCTCAAGCATTGTCCCTGTGACTGTGGAAACCTGGTCAGCAGTGCCTTGCTGTTCTTCTAACAAGGACACAGATTCCTTAATTAAAGTTACCCAAAACTTGGCGAAATTATTCAATAGGTGGGATTTGCCAAATATCCCTGAATTTCATATGGTCTTAAGATGAAATATAAAGGATCAAGACATCCCCTAATCCATGATTTTCCAGATATAGTCATGTAAACAAGCCAAGCCATTATGAGGAAAAATATATGAGGTCTGGCAAACAGAAAAAATTGAAAGTTGTTTTTTGGGAGGCTCTTGATGGGATTACACATCCTAATTGCACTGGAGTTTTGATAACTGATTATTTTGAAAATGTTAAAGAACAGACAAAATTCTTAAGCTTAACTTTCCTTTTTCCTTCCTTCTGTCCTTCCCTCTTTCATTTCTTTCTTTTTCCTTTTCTTTCTTCTTCCTTCCTTCTTTCCTTTTTTTCTTTGGTTTTTTTTTTTCCTCAAGACTGGGTTTCTCTGTGCACCCTTGGCTATCCTGTAACTCGCTCTGTAGACCAGGTTGGCCTTGAACTCCCAAAGCTCTGCTTGCCTCGGCCTCCCAGTGATAAGTTTAAAGGTGTGCTCCACCACTGTCCAGCTCCAAGCTTAACTTTATGCATATAAAATTGGACTTAAATTTTTATAGACATGAAGCTAATGAAACAGGGTTCTGATAAGTTATTAGTGTAATTCCAAGCTTTGTCTTAAGCATGGCCTTACTAATGCACAGTAGTGCCTCCATTTCTCTCCATTTGTGTGACATTATTCAATACTGTCAAATTTCGAGGCTCCCAGACCCAGGAAGGCGGGGAAAGGTGACTTGGGTCCTCAGGGAATGTTTAGCAATATCTGGAAGCATTTGGGGTTGTCGTGGCTGGGCAGCAGCATCTACAGCTAGTGGGGCAGAAGCCAGGGGTGGATAAACATTACAGGGTACGGGATAAGCCCTCATAGCACAGGATGATTTGCCAATAATGTGGAGGCTGAGCAAACCTCCTCTAATCCACATGCTGTAATTATCATGAAATTCTTTTAATAATAACCAATTCCTTGAATACCCAATGATTAAAGCTGTATGTGAGCAATACAGGCCATCAGAAGACAGGTTTGTGATTTGAAGGGAAAACTGAAGGTGAAAATTGACTTTATTCATATGAATTTTTACAAACACATTAGAATAAGCCATTAAAAGAACTTTCTTAGACAATGTGATGAGAAAATGCAGGGAGAAAATCCTACTTAGAAATCCTGGTCAATGACTTGGTTGTACTCCGCCGTTACTTTAATGTGCCATCTAAAACTCCATCTTCTTAGAAGCCATGGCACATAACAGCCAGAAAATGAAAGCACCAGCATGGTTTTCATATGAAGCTTTGTGTCCTCTTCCTTATAGAGGACATGTTTTTGAGGCCGCTGGAGGGTAATCAGCACTCTGGAAGATACAATTGTGAACTCAGATATTTAGCTCCGATGCAGTTCCTTTACTTTTTATTTCTTGGGAAAAAAAATCTATCGAGGGTAGCATGGATAGGACCATCTTTGCTGTGGGAATCAGGCTGGCTTAATCCCCTTGAGGACAATGATAACTGCCCTGGTCTAAGAATAATCCAGTAGGATAAGCAAAATCATTTTTTAGGCAATGCTTAAAAAAACCTTAATAAATGAAAATAGTGGCATGGGCAAGAATGCCATTAAAATAAGAGAATAAGAGTGCCATCCAGTTCCAACCAGTGGTGAGGGACAGAGTCAACAAGTCAGCAGGTGAGTCTTCTTGTTCTTTTCAATTCTTTATGGCATCCACCAAATCTAGACAACTTCTGTTTTTAGTTTTAGCTTCAGAACATCCTTTTTTAAAAATAAACATCTCTAATTTTACAAATGAATCTACAGCCATGTGGTTTTGTTCTTTTCATGGAAGATCTTACAGTTTTGAGAAAATGCAAGCTCTAGGAAAGATTAATTGGATGTAAACTATCTCTTCCATATCCTAGTAATCAACATGGTGGCCTCCCCTGCAGACTCCTGCCTTCCAGAGGCAGCAATCAGACCAGTGGTTCTCAACCTTCCTAACGCTGTGACCATTTAATACAGTCCCTCATGTTGGGGTGACCCCCTCAACCATAAAATTATTTTTGTTGCTACTTCATAACTGCAATTTTGCTACTGTAATAAATCTGCATAAATAAACCATAATGTAAAATATCTGTGTTTTCCAATGGTCTTAGGAGACCCCTGTGAAAGAGTTACTACTCAAAGGATATGAAACACTAAGCTAGACCCTACCCAGTTCTCAGAAGTCAGCGTGCTCGAATGAATGCCAGAGAGTGAAGTGCTGAAAAAACCCTTCGTGTAAGGCCATTCAAAAGAAGTTAACAAAATCAGGACGCTCCGTATAAATACCGGGGTAGCCTGAGGCTCCAGTAAAAGGACTACATGACGGGGTGGGGGAGGGGCCTCAAGGTCCTGGGACTCAACCCTGCCACGTTCTGCACTGTTGCCACGCTGCCATCTGCACATTGAAGACACTTTTTATTTAACTATCGGAGACATAGAATTTTAGCTCCAAAATATGTTCCCCATTCAGCTCCTGTCTTTTCCTGCCATCGTTGTTTGTTTCGCTTTGTTTTTATAATTTTTATTATTTCCCAAGTAGTTTTCTTTTCCCAAAGAACCCTTAAAATCCCAGTTCCTACACTGAGTTGCTGTGTGCAGCTGGTTCTAAACCCTGCTGTACGTGGCGATGCTTATTCTTTGGTACTGTCTCTTGGGCCCTGGGCAAGCTGCAAGCATCATTCATTCTCAAACTATATTCACCAACTTCTGCTTCCAGCAAACAAATGTGTGAGTTTACCTCCCGGTAAACCCTTTATGCCAACTCCTCCCTTCTGAAGCTCTTAAGAGAATGATCGGCAGACTCCCCTACGTACCATGGCATGGTTTTGTGCTTCTGTTTATGCTGCTCCTAGGAGGGTATTGCAGAATTTGTCTGCATGTTAGCAATTCCTGAAATCTTTGAACAAAATCCTGAGGTAAGGGAAAATCAAGAGTTAGTTGTAGTTTGGAGGTAAAGAAGCAGACTTCTCCTTGGGCTATGATGGTGCAAACTTCTAGAACAAAAGCCTCACATACCCAATTCTGGGAAAACTGAAGGGCTGGGTGCATCACCTGTCAATCACTATGCTTGGCTTCTAGCCTCACTAAGCAGCAGTAATGCTGATTGGATGCCTACAGTGAGTTAGGGACCAAGTAAAAGTTTAACATGAAATAACATCTTATTCTCTCAAGATAGCTCTGAGGAGCAGGTGCCAAAGACATAAAGCAACAGGCAATGAATGCAGGCTTTCCTATTCCTTACCCCCCAAGTACTTAGAGACCTCGATCCAGTACACGCATCTCCCTGGCCAATTTGCATGCCATTAAGCACCCAGGTCTGAACTGCTAGCCAAGTGGCCAGGGAGGCCCGCTTTGCCCAGCTCCACCGAGCCAGGAGGTGACTCATCGGGCCGCTTCTCCGAGCTCCTTCGGGCAAGCAACTGGAGAGGTGCCTACCCTCCCACCCCAAGGCCCGGCGGGGCGGGGCGGGGCTCGGCCAGCCAAGGCCGGGAGCGGGAACCGGCAGCGGGAAGCGGCCACCGCCCGGGCAGCGCGACCTAGGCGAGGCGAGGCGAGCAGGGCGGGGCTGGGCGCCGCGGGAAGGGGTGGCCTCGCTGCCCGGGAACGGACCGACCCGAGCCGCTCTCGCAGCGCAGCGCCAGCCGCGATGGGGCTGGAGACGGAGAAGGCCGACGTGCAGCTCTTCATGGCCGACGACGCCTACAGCCACCACAGTGGTGTCGACTACGTAGATCCCGAGAAGAACGTGGACTCGAGTCACGACCGAGATCCTCACCGGCTCAATTCCCATCTCAAGGTGAGTTTCAGCCCGGCCGTCACCTAGGCAGGAGGCTGCTGTGGGTCCCTAACTCTCTGTAGGAGGATGCCCCTTCAAGTCCTCCCCAACAGTGGCCACTGGTCCTATTGGCACCCTGTTGACCCAGACACACAACTCTCAGGCTCCCTGCACAACCAGGAATGCTGCCCCAATTCCTGTGTGCCCACGGTCACCCTAGGAAAAGGTGGGAATACTCTACCCTTCTTGCCTGCAGACTTCCCCTGTTTATAGTGCCTCTAGTCCCCCAACCCCTCCAGACAGGTCGGGTGACAGCATGGGCCCCTATGTCTTGTCTCTGCAGCTAGGTTTCGAGGATCTAATTGCAGAGCCTGAGAATACACACTCCTTTGACAAAGTGTGGATCTGCAGCCATGCCCTCTTTGAAATCAGCAAATACGTGATCTACAAGTTCCTGACGGTGTTTCTGGCCATCCCCTTGGCCTTCGTTACAGGGATCCTGTTTGCCACCCTCAGCTGTCTGCACATCTGGTGAGAAGGGACCTAGGGGTGGATCTGCCTTCTAAAGCATACTGATGTTTTCGCCACCTGCCCACTGCTGCTCTTCCTATTTCCCAGGCCGGGTTGCATTAGTTCCCAAGCAGTAGCAAGACCTGAGGAAGCTTGAAGGGCAGTGTGCTTTCTTTAGAATAATAATGTCCTTTGGAATAATAGTTGAGAGTTTAAACAGAAGGAAGCAAGGGCCTCTTTCCCGAGTGTGATTTTTTCCTTCCATGCAGAAGGCTGAGCCGAGTGCGGAGGTGGGGGCTGGAAGGCTGCTTCCTGCCCCAGGCTGCGCTCTCAAGGCCCTGTTGTGACTTGTGCCTGTGGATCTGGGCAGGTTCTTTCTTTCTTTCCTTGCCTCTTATTCAGTCACCATCTGTGCTTGGGCAAAACAAGCGCCATCTCAGAGCAGAACACCACCGCCAGTCTGACCAAACAAGAATGGCAGGCTTTGGCAAACAGTGCTGTGGACGGCGCCACTCAGGCTTTGCCATTGGTAAAAATGGTCGTAAGGGGACCAGGTGAGCTAGGTGCTTACAACAATAGTGTGGCACAGCCACCATGGGTGAATGGAAGCTCAGAGTATGCAACAATAAAATAAGGCCATTATATTATCGCTTCACCTATGATGTGCAGATGAATATGACATCTAGTTACAGGAAAAAAAATTGGAAACACTGGAAATGAGTTCATAAAATATATAGAGCATTTTTAAGCGCTCAAACTTTTCTTAAGGGAAATAAGACAATTCTTCGAGAAATATCCACTTTATTCAAAGAATCATCCCCAGTGTCACCATAGTTCTCAGGTTGGCTCCTCGAGATGGGCCTGTAACATGTGTAATCAGAGATGCCACCGTTTAGTTCATCACTTTATATGACATTGCCACACCCCAATATAGTCTCAGCGCTCAGTGTTAGAACTCTCAAATCCCTCCTTTCTTTCAGTCTTTAGCTAAATTTAGCTACTGTTAGCCAGCTAGTTCTGCACACTGAGTCTATTAAGTGCTCTGTCTTGCTGAACAAGTACACAAAATTTTCTTCAGCTTGCCCACCGCCTGTGAGGGGGGCTTTAGATACAGATGCAAATGGTGAGAAAGCAGCATTGAACAGCAATGGAGAGACTGGGAAAGGAGGGTTACTTCGTTAATTTATGAGAAACATAAATCCAGATGACCAAAGGATCAACAAAGAACCCCACCTGAGGTTGTAAGCAGTCATGCTGAAAGTGCCATAGATTGCAGAGGAACCGGCTGCCTTTGTGTGTATACAGATCCACAGAAGCCAGATGTGCAGTTATCTCATCTCTGACATTACCACATGTGGCTTTTTCACATGTCTAAATCACCATACGCACCTGGACATTCCTAATGAACTAAAGCCGCCAATGGAATGTCCAAGCCAGTTATTTTTCCACTTTCGAAAACGTGAAAAACCAAAGGATCCACCAGGTGTTGCGATGCTGGCTCTGATGCTCATTGGAAGTGCAGCGTGCAGGTTTATTTATTGACAGTGCTATGTCTTCCACACCTCCTTGGTAAGAATTGGAAAAAAGGAATTTTTCATTTGCTAAATGGTGGAAAGATATTAGCAATACTACAGTGACCCAAATGATGCTTTCCTCCACCTGGCTTTCCTGGAGTGGGAGGAGTTTTACGTTTGGCATCCGCTGCTGACTCATCAGCCCACCTTCCCCTTTAGCCACATGATATGCATTATTTAACCTCAGCTTGTTTTTCAAATTGCATTCATGTGGGACATTAATATTTAGCTGTCACCTAGCTGTCATCCGGGAGCTATGCATCTATGTTTAGATGTTACTTTGTGCCTTGCTGGAACATCTTTATCATTAATGGATTACATCCCCCTGACAGATTAGCCAAATCAAAGGAATGCCTTGTTAAAGAGTAGACTCATATGAGAAAGACAGGGGTTTGTTTGGTTTTTTTTTTCATTTTTAGTTGTTTATTTTATATTTTTTTGAACATGGGATTGTTCATTGTTTAACCAAAGAAGGAAATTAAAAAAAGGGACTTTTAACCAGTCACAATATCACCACACATCTGATTTTAGATTTTTGCTTTGACTATGGTTATTGTTTTTGGGAGGCATTTGGTTGGTGGTTTGTTAATCATTTTGTTTGGTTGTAAGCACAGAGGCTCACCATGTTGCCCAGGTGGGCCTTGAACTCCTGGACTCAAGGAATCCTTGTGCCTTAGCCTCTGTAGTAGGCATAACTCCAACTATACACTGCTACAGCTAGATTTTGGATTCTTTGCCCAAACAAATAACAAAAACTGAAATATAAACATTGAGTTAGAGTGGATCTTCAGCCAAAAGTTCAGGTCTTTAGGACTTGTAAGATCATTCTGTTTGAGGCCTCGGTCAGATCCACTCACCATTTGGCAAATAAGCAAATAAATAAATAAGCAAATAATTAAATGAACCATAATCAAAGAAATGTGACTGGGCATCTATACTATTATTTTCCTGGAACACAATGCAAAGGGGAGTACAGCTGCTGTAAACACAGTGCTCAGCGTCTCATTCTGGGTGCTTTCGGCACACACATTGCTGTGATAACACAATCTTTAAGACACTGCAGTAGAAAAACAGCTGACACCTTCTGATCTCAGGCTTTTTACCCAATGGCAGTATACAGATCTGTAGATTATGGCGTATGCATGAGAAGCATTTGATTGGCAGGCAATGTGGAGAAATTTGTCATCCATCTAAACTGTGTGCAGTTGTACAAAATTAATGATTCACAATGTTGAGAAAACTCCAATTCTGTATCCAAGGATTGTTGAGCTCTCTGACACAGAGAAAGAATAATTTGAAGAAAATAAAATGTGTCAGTCATATCCAATGATGAAATCTTCCAACATGGCAACTGGACTTCGTTGAATCAAAAATGTTGACGTCCCTTTTAGAGGCCAGAGATATAAGGGTTATGAAGCTAGAGAAGGATTAGCCTAAGGAAGAGCACAACTGATTCAGAGTGAAGTGGATTTAAAAAAAAAAAAAAACTTTCAGACATAAACTTCAGGCTTCTATTAATTCGAGGCTATTTTTGTTAAATTATTTTCACTATATATTCTGACTTCAACATAGATCTGTCTATTATTATTTGTTATATGACAGTATCACGTGGACATCTTAGGGACATGCAGTAAGGCTTAGCCCTGATAACTGGTTCTGTAAGATTTCCAGTCTCTTTTTTAATGTGAGGCAATGTGTGGAAGTGACATCCAGTAAGAAGCATGATGCGGAGTATGAAGTGAATAGTTGCTCAGCTTTTCGTCATGTGTTTAGTTCTAAAGCACCCATAATTAATTTTCTTATAAAATTGTTTCAAATATTTATCCATTGGAACAAAACATCACATAAATATAGTCTATGTAGATGGGCAGTAGGAATAATTCAGAGTTCTAAAAATATACCCATCAAACACACAATCGCTGGTCCTTTGAGTTCAATGCAACAAGTCTTTACTTAAGTCGCATTTTAAGAACAAACCAAGAAAATCGACCTCACTCTCAGCCCTCCACCCACATAATAGTAAAAAACCTCTCCAGTGCCCAAAGTTCACAACTCTTTCACGCTCACAGGAAACACTATTCAGAGGATTACACAAAATAGTCACCTGGATGATAGAAGAATAGAAAAAGTATCAAAAGAAAAACTATACAAAGTGTGAGAATACGCCTTTTTCCTCTCTGAACTGCACCACACAGCCCTGTTAGTGAGTGTAATTTCTATGAAAATAACAATATGAAGCAATTCATGACATAGACGATGATAATAACATGAAACTGAACAAAATACTAAATGCATTTCCATTCAAATCTTAATGAAAAGTGAACTTCAACATATATTCTAGAAGGAAAAGCAGAAATTTAAGTATCTACTTACCAGCTTTTTGATAAATTTGAAAATGATGAGATTTGTTTCAGTACACCAGAAGCAGGAGACTCCCACCCATCCTGGTTAAGAGGGGAGGCAAAGAGAGAGGCCACAGGAAAGGCAGGCAGGAAGTAGAAACTCAGAGAAACAGGAAGTGCTACCAGGTTAATCTTTAGAAGCAGAGGTCTGGCAGAGAAATAAACTGCTTTGTTTATTTTTATTTTACCGTTTCCACTAGCGTTCAACCAGCCGAAAGAATATTAACATTTATCATCTATGTGCCTGTTTATTTTTTAGACAGCTTACCTCTTGCACTTCTTATCACTCTGGCCATTGTTCATTTATTTATTTTGAACTGTTGAACCATATTAAAGCAAGCTAAGTCATTGTTTTATTTGTTCATGCATGTGTGTCAGTCCCCTTGGTAACAGCAATTGCTAGTGGTAACATTAACAATGCTTATGTTCCCCTCTTCCCCCATGCCAGGATCCTAATGCCTTTTGTGAAGACCTGCCTAATGGTCCTGCCTTCCGTGCAGACAATATGGAAGAGTGTGACAGATGTTGTCATTGGTCCACTGTGTACAAGCATAGGACGCTGTTTCTCATCTGTCAGCATGCAGCTAAGCCACGACTGACAGCTCGGAGCCCAGGCCCAGATATGGGGACGCTGTACTACTTGTTGATGGAGCATTAAGCACTACTGCTCTGCTCACTTCCCAGTTGTTATAGTCAAGAAGACTGTCAGGATGGGAGCCGTGTTCAGAAATGTTCACTGACAGATCTTAACGAATAATGATTTCCCCACTATAAGCCAAGGATTTCCTATCTAATTTTATACCAGTATTAGCAACACTCAATGTAGAGCAGACAGTTTTTGCTTTAACAGGAAACATACATTTGTGGTGATGACATGATAATGGTCAAGGGCAATTTCCTCAAGCACTACAGTCATTTTGTGCATAACTGCTCATAAAAGTACAGGATTTCTTATTTTCTTTTACTCTAGGAGTAAAGCTTTTAAAATTACTTCTACAGATATCATCAAAAGGCTAGCTAGAGGTAATATATACAAACATCCTAGAAACTTCATGCAGCAGGATAATCTTTAGAAATGCATATACCTATGATAATAACTATCAAATATAATAAGACAAATAAATGTGAAATGTGTTCCTCTGAGATATTAGCCTGTAAGCCTATTTAACAAGGTGTTTCATTTTGCTGTATATTTTTGTACCTCATACAAGTGTTACTCTAATTCAATTGCTTTAGAATGTTTTTAATATATTTGCCATCTTATTGATCTCATATATAAATTAAGCATCACTACTGCAGGGTAACTTTCTTTGTAAGATTATGCTGTCACATATGAGAATTGTTGTAACTTCTTTGGAATTCAATGTAAAATGGACTGTCTAGGTTTCCTGTCTATTCTTCCCAGCAAATGTTTTCTGAGCATAAGACATGTAGTTGCTTTTGTTTACTAGACATTTTTCTCCCATACAGTTAGGAGTTTAATCTGTATTCTACATTCCTGTGAATGCTTCAATTACTTTCAAGTAATTCTGGTGCTAGTTAATAATATTTTTATGACAAAGGCTATCTCTAACACCTAAGTACAATTTTTGCTACAGTGGCTCATGTAGAGAAACTTACAGGAGAGTTAACAGTTGTAAGGGCTTATAATACTAAAGTACATGTGTAAATTAAAAAATAACAGTTACAAATTTTCAAGATGTCATCTGGTATGAATTTTGTGACCTATAAAACATTATCCTATGATTTTTCAATTGTAGAGCCCTAATTAAGTGTATTCTCACTATATACTTTATGAAATTGGCATGTAAAAAGTTTTTACATTATAATTTTTCAAGTTCCAGAATTATTATCAAAACCTGAATTACCATTTGCTTAAATATCATCTTGGGTATCAAATATTTATTCAATGAAAATAACTAAAAATGTTTTAATATTTCCAAATCTGATCAGTATTATGTATGGGTGATTGAATTGGAATTCTACTGCAAACTAGATCAAAAGACCATGTCGGGGAACTCAATTTTAAAGTTCATTTTACATTTTTGAAGGTAGTCACAAAAGGAACATTTTAAAATGTCCTCAGAAGAGAGGACATAGCCCTGTAATAGCCTCAAAGTGTTGCCGCTAATGTGACTATGGAGATTGTACCATACTGCTTTCAAAAGTCTGTCTCATGGCTTTAGATTATTTTTTGTAATTTAAGATTTAAATGCTTGGATATATTGAACAGCCAAAAAAATGATAATAAAATACCAATGTAATAAATTATAAGCTTCAATCTTTGAAAATAGTTTTGGCATATTTTGAAGACAATTATGTGTAATTATACACCAAAATCTTTCATTTCTAAATAGTAGTGATTATTTTCAAGTGACCTTTTATTGAAACTTTTCATGAATCATTTTGTATCAAAAACTCAAATTATGGATAAATCAAATCAAAGTTAAGTATGCAAATATGTTGGTTCTTTTATCTGGGGCAGTTGGAATTCAGGGGCGAAAATTTCCTCATTATCTAAAATAAACATCTAAGAAACAGGAAATGAGTTCATTGGTTTTATTATATTTTGTCTTTCTGCTACTTACTTCGTACATCTAAAACTGAGGAGTAACAACCTTTACACATTCAGACCTCCCATAACAAGAATGTGAGTTATTGTTCCAAGATGTGTCTTTTGGGAGGAGGAGATGGGTAAACGGTGAAAGTGCTTGCCATGGAAACAGAAGGACTAGAATTAGGATCCCCAGAACCCACAAAGAAGCCAGGTGGGCTTGGCAGCCCATCTTCAGCTCCGTCTCTACAAAGGCAGAGACGGGATCCTCAGAGCCAGCGGGAGCCTAGTCATGTCCACAAGTTCTGAGTTCAATGGAGAAATCCTGCTTCAGAGGACAAGGTGGAGAAAGACTTCCAATACCAAACCTTGGGCCTCTGCATCCATGTATGCATGCACAGCCACACACGCAAGCCTGAGCATATGAGAGAAGGTGCACACACACCACAGACGCACATGAGAAAAAAGCATGTTTCCTTTTCTGCCACTTGATGAGTAATATGCAGTGGCTTGCTAACAAGCCAGTCACCCTTAATCTTTGTAAAGTTTCATTTTACTAATCCTAAATAAACTACTGTCTCCATTCCTACCTCTTAAATGCAAAAGTAATGACCATATAAATCACATATTAAAATACCTTGAATCCCAAAGTCAGATTTATCCAAAATTATTTTTTGGAAAGTAAGTACGTGAAGAATAATTGCTGGTATTGGCACAGACCTTCTTGTGGTCAATTAAGGTGATAATAAATCAGATATTTGGCTTTTAAAAATGTTCTTTATGGATTGAAAGAACTTTCAAAAACCGTCTTTTTAATAGTCATCTAAATCCCACTAACTTATTTCCAAGTCTTTCTTAGAAAGTTGCTGCCTGTAGGAAAAGACCCCTGCCCTAGAACTCAGACATATTCCACCCTCAGCACTACCATGACTCCTTTGGTTCACCTCCTGCAAATGGCTTAGCTTCTGTGTCTTAAATTTCTTATCTGTAATGAAAAGATTGAATTAAATGGTCTTTTTAATTAAATGTGGAACTCCACATCCCACTGTTTTCTCTAACAGCAAGATTTGGGTCTATCTCTTCTTACAAATCTAGCAATTTAGTTCAGAAACATGAATAATAGTAATAAAAATAAAGTAATATAGCTCTCGTCAATTATTCAGTTGGGATACTAAATATAAGTCCACGGGTATGCTTTTCACTTTCCCACTGATTACTGGAGTCCTTATGTAACTTTGGCTCTTTATGACAGAAATTCCTAGATTTTTATGACCTCTGATACTATTATTCTATTCCTTGAATTAACATGTTATCATATATTTTAATGAATTCAGATTAATTTGAACAATAATATCAATGCTTTATCAGTGCATTTTAAATGGTCCCCAAAAGGCTTGTGTCCAGAAGGCTTGGTCACCTGCCTGTGGTGCTATTGTGAGCTGGTAGAACCTTTTGGCATCTGGATCTAGACAAAACAAGTTATGTCCTTGGAAGTGTGGCATGAAAGAGGATATTGGGATCTGAGACCCTTCCTGTCCTTTCCTTTTGCTTCCTGGTTGCCAAGAAGTGATCAATTTACTCTACCATAAGTGTTACCCTTCAGTACAGCTCAAAGGCAACAGGGCCAAGCAATTGAAGCATCTCAAAGAAAATATGATCCCCAAATAGCCCTCTCCATCTCAAAGTTATCTCAGCTGTTTGCCACAGCAATGGAAGCTGAGTGGAAACCACCTACCCCCATTGTCATCGCCACCATCAGCCCAGATGTCCATCAGAGCCTCCCAGCTGTCCTCACCCTCTGCTTTAATCTGTTCTCCAGCCTGTGGAGATCCTGAGATTGGGGCAGCACCGAATGCATTCAGGCAATGTTTTCTGAATGAATAGCTAGGCGGATAAATAACTAAGAAGAATCTAGGGTGCTTGGAGAATCAGGAGTAAGAGTCACATTTCAACCTCCTTTTTCATTTACAAAAGGAGTGTTAAACAGACCACTTTTGGTAAAAGTTTCCTGGTTGGCTTTTAGTGCTCATAAACCACTAAGGGAAAGCTAAGCCTTATGTGAGGCGTGTAAGCTGCGGTCCCTCCTTTGGGGCAACACCAGTCACGCTGGCTATTCTGCTCGCTGGTGTGACAAAAACCCCTAGCAAATACAACTTCATGAAGGGATTATCTTGACTTGTGCTTTAGGAAGGGAAACGCTTGGTCATAGTGAGAAAGGTGTGGAAGAGGAGTGTGAGGTACTAGGCCCTATTTGCAGTCAGGAAACAGAGAGCAGGCTGGAAGGCTCAGCTAGAATATCTAGACCCATCCCCATAGGCCCTACTTCTTCTAGCCAGTCAGTCAGGCTGCACCCCTAAAGGTCTATCGTTTCCTACAGCTCTATCCACAGAAGACCAAATGTTCAAACACGTGACATTCTGACTCAAGCCGGGCCTGCCTTATTCTTCATTGTCTTGCTTGAAACCTATTTTCAAATCTTCAGGTTCCTAAGTTCAAATCTCTAGAAATTGGGAACTTGATTGTAGACATGCTTATGTGCCTTTGAGAATGGTAATTACCTTTACTACTCCATTTCCCACTAAAGTCAACTAAAACAAGAGTTCTGTAAAGGTTCACTTGTTAGAAAGCAGGGCCTATGCATTGTGTCATTGTGTCATAGGACAAATTAAACAGCAGTGAAGAGACCATGCAAATGGCTCCATTTCTGTGGTTGTGACTTTATCACTGCAGAGTGTAAGCTAACAAGAGCTTGCAGCTGTTCTGGAGGGTCGCACAAAGCAGGCAGGAGAAAAATAGACAAAGCCACAATGAGAACTTAGGACATTTCCTCTGAAAAACAGACCCAGGAGGAGGCGAAGGGTGTCAGCGCACTAGAAATCCAGGCTATAGACTTACTTAAGGAATAAGAATAATTTGGGCTCGATTCACCCAGTGTCTTCTCTCTTCACTTCTAAGTAGCAAAATGAGCAGAAGACGGCTCCCCTCGATATAGTTTAAAATCATTTTGTACCCTCTAGCCTTTCTCTGGGTAACGTCTGATATGCTACCACAGGGCTCTTAACTCTGATGCTTTTTAAGTGGAAAATAGCCTTGAGTGGGGTCACATTTCAATTGATTGCAGCCTTATATTTTAAACTCCAGTATGAATGGGTAGTCTAAAGGGGATATTGAACACAGCAGAAGGGATCCCAGGAAGAGCCCCGAGTACTGCATGGAGCACATACACAGACCAAGAAGAAAGTCAGGTTGGAGACACAAAGACAGACGGCTGCAATGGCATTGACCTTAACCCTTCCCAGCTCTGCTTTGGAGACCTCTGCTTCTCATTCCTAAGCATGGCTCACTGGAAACTGAATAGGAGTGGGGAGAGTTCAGTCCACAAAAGAGACTTCTTTTTCTCCACAAAGAAGAATTGCTTTTGTCTTATTGAATACAAATGGGCCTGGGAGGGAGCCTAGGGGCTCTGCAGGAACCGTCTCCCCTAAAGACCATCCAGCGAGCAACGCTGAGGATGAAAACGGAAGCATAGCTGTGACCGCTTGAGCCGCTTTCACCTTGCCCTGCTCCGCTGTTGACCCCAGCCATGGTGTCTGTGACAGAGAACGGATACCACAGAGCAGTTAGAGAAATCAGAGGCCATCACTTCCACAATTACCCCGAAATGGGACAAGGACACCTATCTGCCTGCACTTGGACGCGTTATGTTACGCAGCTTGGCCGCACGGTTGGAGCAGTCATTCTGCCATTATGAGGACAGGTAGAGGCGGAGAGGGATGAGAGACAGGAAGAGACAAGACTCAGTGGGAAGCAGCATGTCGCCAAGGGCAAACACTCCTCTCCGATATAAACGGAGCAGGAAGATGAGAGCAACAGGTCACCTCTAGAGTGTTCTTTTCTTTCCCTGCCTCCCAGCCACTTGTCACTGAGCACGATCCAGTCACAAAGGGGGACAGAAGGGCAGAAGGCAGGTCCTGCTTCAGTGCCAGACAATTGCTGTCTCATCTAACTGGGGCAGTGAAACAAGGAGTCGTTTGGGAAGTTGCAGAGCAGAAGCAGGCTATTTTTCAGGGAGCCAAGTGGCAAAGAGTATCATGCTTGTAATCCTTCGTGCATACACAGCTGAGAGTTGCACTCTCAGTACAAGCAAGGACAGGAAAGTGAACATCGGATAAGTACTTAGGAACTGGGAGCTTCATCTGTAACTTATAGCATGAATTCTATTGTCTCTGTTTTCGAAATGATGAAAATGATGCCTGGAAGTTGAGGCATTTGCTCAAGATCACCCTTGAAATTAGGATTTAAGCCAAGAAAATCTGACACCAAAGCTTGCATTTTGGAGACGTCTGCTTTCCCTAGGATTCTGTGTATGACTTCTCCTGCCTTTTCTACCAGCATTCAGTCATGTAACCTTCCAGAAGCATATGTTTTCATTCTCCCATCCAAATCAGTCCCAGGTCCTCAGAGGTAGGGCCTCCCCCAACCTGAAAGCTGTCCCCCAGCTTGGGCATCTTCTAATACAGCTCAATATCCTGCTTCTCTAGGTACAGCCTTTTGCTCCTTTTACAATCTTACTCAGGCTCTTAGTGATGTGGGATTCCCCTCTGTATGCTGTGAATATCATTGGTTAATAAAGGAACTGCTTTGGGCTTATAGCAGAGCTACAGGGGAACAGAGCTAGGTGGGGAAAACTAAACTGAATGCTGGGATAAAGGAGGCAGAGTCAGAGAGAAGCCATGTAGCCCCGCCGGAGTCAGATGGAACTTTAGCCAATAAGTCACAGACACATGGCGATACACAGATTAATAAAAATGGGTTAGATTAATATGTAAGAGTTAGCCAATAAGATGCTAGAGCTAAAGTGGAGCTTCATTAAATATATGATCACATTAATAGTTTACTTTTATATTGCCACACAGATGTTCAATAGATGTATACAATGTACCATTACATCAGTCATGTATTATGATTTGTTTCTAAGACAGAGTCTTACTATATAGCCTGGCTGTCCTGGAACCCACTATGTAGACCAGGCTGGTTTTGAACTCACAGACATCTGCCTGCATTTCTCTGCCTATGAGTTCTGGGATTAAAGATGTGTGCCCCCATGCCAGGCTGTGTATTATGATCTTGCTATCAGTATTAGTATTGTGAAGAACTTGTTTTTTCTATCAAAAGTGGCTAACCCTCCAAAGACCAATATTTCATAAATCTTATAAAAATCTTTTATGCAAGTCTTTTAATCTCCTCTACCTTGCAAAACAGTTATGCACATTTTCACATTATATTTTAATATTTATTTATTACTTTTTATGTGTATGGGTGTTTTTGTTCACACGTATGTATGTGCATTGCATGCACACTTGATGCCCAGGAAGGCCAGAAGAGTGTGCTAGATCTCTAAACTGGAGTAACAGACATCTGTAAGCCACCATGTGAGTGCTGGAAACCAAACCCAGGTCCTCCAGTAAGTTGTCTCTATAGTCCCCTATGCAAATCTTTTCATCACCACACAAAGGCCCTGCTATATTCCAGGAACTTAAGAATCCTCAGGAGCCAACCTCTTTGCCCTTTCCTTCAGGCTACTTTTCAAATTAGCCAATCAGGAGTAGAGTGTGAGGTTGAGTTTCAGCCAACAAGAAGGAACAACCAAGATTGCCCTTGAATTAAGACTTAAAAGGCGGAGGCCGTCTTGACATGGGTGCTGCTTGCTAGCTCAGTTTTGTTATGGTGCACCTTTTTCACTACAGACATCGTCTTCTGGGGTTACTTTCACCTTTGCAGACATTTCTTTGTGCATTTCTATGTGTATATATGCACATATATGTATACATATATGTGTTTACGTTTATATGATTTTTAAATTTTTTCTTTTCCTTTTTTGCATGTGTGTTGGCATGAGTGTACATGGATGTGGAGAACAGACATGACATGGATGCACATGGGTATGGTGACCTAAGGCTGATCATAAGAATCTTGCGATATGTTCTTCTACCTTAATTGTAGGCAAGGTCTCTCAAACAAGCCCAGAGTTCATCAACATGGTTAGTCTTGTTAGCCAAGTTAGGTTCTCCAGGGGTCACACATCTACCTTCTGAAGCTGGAATTAAGGTGAGCCTTGACCCCTACCCAGCATCTATGCTGGTTCTGGAGCTATGATCTCTAGTTCTCTTGTTTGTGTGCCCATATGTAGGAAATTGATTAACTGAAATTAATACTCCATGGCGGAGTCTCCATGAGGCCATCATCCATGACTGATGGATATGGTAAGGGTCCTCCGAGAACAAAGGGAAGGAAGCATGGCACGTTGCTTCTTGTCACAAATCCTTGGTGTCCTATGTCTCTGTTTGAGCACGTATCAACAGTGACACTTTGAGGTGACACAGCTGTTCTGAAGTCACCCATACTCACCCATACTGCCCAGAAAGCCCACTAAACTCATTGGTCTTGCCATGTGGTAACATTACTTTGGGCTGTCCTTCTGGTGTTCATCTGGAGTGATTGATTGCTTCTTCACATCTCCTCAAGAAAAGTTGAGCATCTCCATTTTGTAAATTAAAAAGTAAATGAGATTTCCTAGTGGTCGTGACCATTGTGAGTCCTACATTCTTAATTTTGCACTAATTTTCAATTGGTATAATAAAACAGTACTTTGCAATAATGGTTATACCAGGGGCTGGAAGGGTGGTTCAGTAGTTAAGAGTGCACACTGGTTCTTGCAGTGGGCCCTAGTTAGGTTCCCAGCATCCACATCAGGTGGCTCAAAATTGCCTGGAACTCCAGCTCTGGTAGATTCAAAGTATTGGGCAAGGCACGTAAATATACATAATTAAAAATAAGAAATGTGAATTATTCTTAACTATATTGTATAGACTCCTGTCAAAGGGCAAGGAGACTATGTTGCTCAGTCTTGGCTATGACTAGCTCCTATCTATTCAATCTTCTCCTCATTTTATCCCTCCTCCTGCTTCTTATTCAGTCCTGTGAACTGAATATTTTACATGTCTCTAAAGGTTAAAGAGTTTCCTCATTTTGCTGTGGGACAAAAAAATAATTGGACCACAAACATGATTTTGGTTTATTCATAACTTTTCCTTAACTGACATAATAAAATTTAATGTTTTTCTAATTCAAATGTGTAAGATAATACACCAAAATAAGTAAATCATCAAATAAATATGTTTGAAATACCAAATAGTTTTTATATGTGGCACTATTAATAAAAACCCAGGGACTGATATGGGGTTCAACCTGAAGGTTCAACCTTTTCAGAAAAGCAAAGCAGCCAGCTCTTATATTTACCTCAGTGTGAAATGGTGATCCTGCCTCCAGGAATCCTCTGAATGAGACTGACTGAGAGCTGTCTCCTCCCATCTTATATTCCTCTTTAGTGCTGGGATTAAAGGCCTGCACCACTACTGCCTGGTTTCTATGGCAAACTAGTGTGGCTACTGGGATTAAAGGTGTGTGTCACCACTGCCTGGCCTGTAAGGCTGACCACTGGGGTTGTTTTACTCTTTAATCTTCAGGGAAGCTTTACTTATTAAAATAAAAATGAAATATCACTACATTTCCCCTTTCCTATAAAATAAAAAGAAGACTATAAGTAATATAAGAAAAACTATAAACAATAAGTACAATAACTATATACAATATATACAGACAATAAATACATCAACAATGTCTAGGTCATTTGCATTTGACAAATTCAGAGAAAATACTCCATATTTATCCTATCTTAGTGAGTCCAAAGTCTTGTGTATTTAAAAATAAGAGCCAGTGCCTGGCTGTTTGTTTTTCTGACTGGGTTGAAGCCCAGTATCAGCCCCTGGGTTTTTATTAATCGTGCTACACCTACATAGATATATGTTCTTACAAACCCATAGTTGTAGATCCAGTAATAGCAAAGATGGAGTGACAGTGGACATAGAAAACTTGGATACAGTGATACATGAAAAGAAGCCTAAGAAACAACCATGCAGTCTTCTTCACCGCAGATACAGTCTTGTGTAGAGAGTCACAGAAACAGCATGCATTTAGGACCAAATAACAGAAACAAGATAAGGACTCGCCAGAGAGCAAGAGAAAATTCAATCAGTGTCAGTGCTGCATGCACCAGAATCAAACTGTACAGATAGTCACAGAATTCAGGAGCTAGTTGTGATTAAGGTACTAATAATGATAATAAAAACAGAAAATCATTTGGATCAGCTAGGAGATACAAGTGAGAACCAATTAAATCATCTATATATATCCGGTTTACTCAAAGGGAAGATCGTGGCATGACCAAATCTTTAAAAATTAGATCCTTAAAAATCATGGAAGTCATTTGGTTTGATTTGCCCCAGAGGCTAATTGGAAGGTCACTAAAGCATAATAATAAAAACAATAAAGGTATCTTTACTTTAAAAGGATACAAAACACACACACATATATATACATACTTACCTATATACATGTGCATACTTACCCACCCACATTGGATGCTGTAGCCAAAAAGAGATTCATATAAGAGCAAAGACAAAAAGATTATGACATAATTTGTCTGAAAGAACTTTGGCAATAATTAGCGCCTTCTACCAGGAGCGGGTACAAAGAAGACAATGCTTTATGCTGCATGGTGAATCGGGGGGGTTATTCAAAAAGAAGAAACATTCAGCATCAGAAAAGAAACTATCTCAGCCTAAAGTCTACAAATGAAGTCTCCTAAACAAGTATCCTTTGGTAAAATCACTAGGCTGGTTTGCCTCAACTGGCAGCTCACCACTGCCAGATGTACTTAATGCAACTCAGTCCTTTCTTAAAAATAATAATAATAATAATAATAATAATAATAATAATAATAATAATGCTGGTTAATGCCCAGTGCATAATTTCTAATTTCACACCTATGAGACTAGTTTCTAGAAGAAAAAAAAATTGCCATTTCCCTGCAAGCAGCTTTGCCAAGGTAGCCTATGGGGTTCCCCTTAGATGATGCTGCCTGTCATCTTCTTAGAAACATTCCTTTAACAGTCCTTTATTTCCGCATCTGTCAGACACCCTGCTGTATTTCCATAGATGATCTTTATTGCAAAGTTTTCTAGTGTTTGTGTTTTCTGTTTGTTTTTGGTTTTTTTGTTTTTTTGGTTTTTTTGTTTTGTTTTGTTTTTTGTTTTATCCATGGTTCCCGCCCAGGTGAGTAGTGTTTACCGGCATGGATTCTGCTTTTCAAATGTCTTAAAATCTCAAGTTTGCATGTGTCCTCTCCACCGCATTCCCTAAGAATACCACCCGATGCACTGCCTGCAGATTCAGATAAAATGCAATTCTGACTCAATGTGTCTGGGACTGGACCTGAGTGTTGACTGAGTTTTTTGTCCTTAAGTCCCAAAGAAATCACACAGAGGTCTACATTAACTATAAACTAATTGGCCCATTAGCTCAGGTTTCTTATTAACTCTTATACCTTATATTAGCCCACTATTCTTGTCTATGTTAGCCACGTGGTTCAGTACCTTATTCAGAGAGGCAGTCACCTCTTGCTTCTTCTGTGGCTGGGTCAGGACTGCATCCTCTTCCCAGAATTCTCCTGTTCTTGTTGACCCACCTCTACTTCCTGTCTGCTTGTCCCGCCTATACTTCCTGCCTAGCTACTGGCCAATAAGTCTTTATTTAAAATATAATTGACAGAATATAGACCACACCACCTGAGATTCTGTATTCCTGGTGATCACTCCTATGTTACTGAACCTCTTGGTCACCCTCTGAGGTGCCATGGCTCTAAAAGGCACTTGTAATAAGATGAGGAATGAGAGACATATAAAAGAGCTCCAGAGAAGGCAGTGATGTTGTCCATGTCCTTGGCTCTCTGAGAAGGTACAACAGGTAATTTACATATTAGAATCTCCTCCTCTCTATCCACTTTAAAACACATTCCCATGCCCTCACGCTCTCTGAAGTAAGCAGAGCCAACTGAAGCTGAGCTGTAAAACTCACAATAAAAAACTAAATTCAGGCACCAGCCACATATGAACAAGGTTGCAGTGTTGTCTTTTCTTTGGAAAAAATATTAAACTTTATATGATTGTGGAAAAGTACAGTTCTATGAGGGAACCAAACCATTTAATATGTAATATAAAACTGCGCACACATACACACGCATTCACTCCCATGCTTTTTTAAGAGTTACATATTTATCGTCGAGTACCATTGCCTTGGAGGAAGTGCTGTGTACAGACACATTTTCCCTAGGTAAAAGCAATTCCTGGTAAATAGTTTGTTTACTTGGGAAAGCACCAAAGTAAGGAGAGTTTCCTTTGTTAAATAATGAAGCATTGGCTTAAAACCAGATGTGTCTGTAAACAAAGGGTTTCTGTGGAGGACTCCTCCCAGATATTTACAATTGCTCAAGAAAAACATCAGAGTTTTATATCTCTATCAAAACTAGTGCCATTTTTATTCTTTACCATTTCATCATGATCAAAATATATGTTTTGACCCAATAGAATTAAAAATAAAGTATGTAGTTTTGTAATATAATACAAAAAGAAACCTCTGCGGATATTCCAACAGTATATATCTTAGTTCTGATTTGTTACACTGAAGTACACTCATATTATATATTGCAACATGGGTTGCAACCAGTTCTAGATAGCACTTATGTCCAAAAGGGAGTCACGATTTATTTAGCTTGGGCACAATGAAGTGTAGTCATTATTGCACTTCTCAAAGTCTCTCAACTAGATAAAATGCAATAATTTGCTTCATCACTTGACTTCATATTTTCTGAAAACTTCTAACATAAGACTTACTTATGGTAAATATTTTCATTTATATTAAATAGAATTGCATTTGTATTTTTATTATTGATATAAATCTACCTAGATGAAAGAATAAAAATATTTTTAACTTTATGCCTTCAGAATATATAATCCTTTGATCATGTTACTACTGGCTATAAGTTTGAACTAAGATTTCTCATCTTGAAGAAATCTTAGCACAGTTATGATCTAGTTGTCAACATAATGTAAATAGATCACTCAATTTCATGGCAGCTAATTTGATCTGCTCTATGTCATCATGATAAGATAAATTCTTGAATCTACAATTTTACATGGGCTTCAGACACCTCTCGCTACCCTGGAATATTGCTAATACACTGCATAATGCTTTCTAAGAATGAGCTATAGTATGACAATAGAGTATACATCAAAACTTAGGTGAAAACTTAGAAAGTCAGTAAAAAGCCAATCCCTTACATTGCTCTGGCTTCCCTTTGTTCACACCCTACTATGGCTTTCTCATTGGTGGCTTTTAATTTCTCCTCCCTTGACCTAGGGTTAGGCTATGTCATTTTCCATAGGTTAGGGGACAAAGCAAAAGTCACTACTCACCATTCCATCTCTAGGCTTTGGAAGCACTGTATATTTTCCTTGTCCTCTTGGACCTCAACTCCTTCTTGGAGCATGAAAGGAGCATGACCCATTCAGCTAGCTGGTACCAGGAAGGAGAGAAGCACGGAGACCAGCCTCCACAGACGGAACCATCCAACAGCAGTCAACTAGCCAGTGAACCTTACAGAGGGAATGGTAGCTGCTTAAAACCACTGGATTTTAGAGTGGTTTGTTTATACAGCCAAGCAGTAGCAATAACTGTGGGTGATTGATACACCCTAAAGTTTAGTTTTAATATATGTATCAAATGTATGATAGTAAAATCGTGCTGGTTCCCTTCAACTTTCACTTTCAGTTAGCTATTGTGGTAGCATTTAGACAGCTCCATGAAGCCACAGAACTGCTAGCCTAGCACTCACAAAGCAAGCGACCATGCTTCCAGCAGCTTTCGAGGGGGACACAAAAACGAGTTTACTCTTTTGGTTGTTTGGTTGTTTGTTTGGCTTTTGCTTTTTGGAGACAGAGTTTCTCTGTGTGGCCCTGAATGTCTTAAAACTCTCTCTGTAGACCAGGCTGGCTTCAGACTCAGAGATCTCCCTGCCTCTGCCTCCTGAGTGCTGGGACTAACGGTGTGCCAGGATAAAAACAAATTCACTCTCAGGGCAGGATTTGGTGCTCTAACGTTTTCTGGACATTGCACTCACGTAAATAATGAGTCAGATCGGCTTAGAACTGAGTAGGAAAAGGTTTGCTGACTCAAGCGTGGGCTGGTGGGCTGAAAGCTCCACGGAGGCCATATTGCTCCAGTATTACTATTTTGGGTTAAATAGAGGGAAAAGGGCTTTAATATGAAGCTGTCCATGAAGTGTTGTTTGCAAGTTGAGTCTGCTGGTTTATTACAGTTCAGACCAACTAGATAGAATGCAGAGATGTTACTGGGACCAAGGACACTTTCCAAAGTTTACTAATGCCCTTTCTGTTGCTTCTGGAATTTTCCTTCCCTTCCCAAAGCAAGACTATAACAGAGAGGAGCAGAGTAAAGTCTCTTCATCCCCAAAGCCTTATTCCTGGGGATTCAGAGCATAGCAATATTACTGGCTAGGCTGCCTGCTCAAGGGAAATGAAGTTAAGAGAATGACGCAGCAATATTTGATAGGTGTGCATTCGTAAGCAGATAATTGAAGAGGTTCAGAGAGCAAAGATAATGTTCCTTGTTTCTGGGCAGGGCTCATGCTGGTAGCAACACCCCGGTGTTTCTCTGAGCCATGGCGAGGCTAGGGAGTGACCCTGCGTAGCTTGGGCTGGATATCCTGCACTCCCGCGTCATTCCTGCCTTCCTAGTCCATCATCTTCCCTCAGAGCCCTAGGGACAGAAAGAAGAAAGCATCACCGGTCAGATGATAGTCAGCTTCCCATCACTGGGACAAATGCTTGACCTAGGCAACTTGTAAAGAAGAAAGGGTTGTTCTCACTCCCAGTTTGTCCGACTCTAGTTCATGGTCAGTTGTTCCTGTGGCTTCGGGGACAGTTCTAAAGCAGCACATAGCAGGAGCACTGAGCAGACCCAAAGTGTTTGCTTTATGGCAAGGATGTAACAGAGAGCAAGGGGAAGAAGCTGGAGTCCTATAGAACTCTGAGTTCACTGCCGGTGACCTAAAGATCTCACCTCAAAATGTTTCCACCGCCTCCCAATAGCTCAGCCCTGAAGACTCTGGGAGACAGTCATGACACAGATCAGAGTGTCTCCTAAGGGGCTCATGAAGAACCATGATGAATGGTGTAGGCATACTCACCGCCTGAGGACAGACAAGTACCCTTCAACAGCTGTCAGGCTACAGACCGAATGAAGAGACTCTTCCGTATACATGCCTCAAAATCCCTCAGCAAGTCATAAGCTTGCTTTTAGATACACTACTGAGAAGGTGTGGGGAAGAAGGAATGGGAATTTCTAAGAGAAATTTAGTTCAACTGAAGTAAAGGGTTGTTACAGTCCACAAGGGACTTCTAACAGTGTCTATAATATTTTCCACTTAAGTTCTAAAGCAAATAAGAGACAGGACAAAATGATTATACCGTAAAGCTTGATGGGGCCTGCTCTTATATTTGTTCACTTTGGCCAATTGGATAGTTTTACGGTGAAAACATTGCGTGGTGGTTTGAATAAGAGCGGCATGTAGGCTTCTAGATTTGAATGCTGGGTCCTTAGGAGTGGCAGTGACATGACAAGGATTAGGAGGTCTAGCCTTGCTGGCCAAGTGGGACTGGGCTTTGGGGTTTCACATGCTTAAGCCAGGCCCAGAGTCTCTCTGCTTCTTGCTTCCCTGCTACCTATGAATACAGATGTGAAACTCTCAGCTCCTTCTCCAGCACCTTGTGGGCTTGCTTGTCACCATCTTCTTGCTGTGATGGTAATGGACGAAACCTCTGAAAACTCTAAGCCCCAATTAAATGCTTTCTTTCATAAGAGTTGTTGGGGTCATAGAGTCTCTTCAGAGCAATAGAACACTGACTAAGACATATTGTGACTTAAAATGGGTCCATTCCATTATTAAATTTGTGGTCTAAACTCTGTCCCCAACGTTAGCAGCATGCATCATGATTTAGGTAGCTTCACCAACATTTTTATTTTTTAAATTAATTTGTTTCCCATCCCAACTGCAGTTTCCCTCCCTTCCTCTCCTCCCATTCCCTCCCAACCCTGACCTCCCCTCTGTTGCCCCTGCCCCGCAATCCACTCCTCCTCTGTTTCTGTTCAGAAAAGGCAGGCCTCCTATGAATGTCAACAGAGCATGGCATATCAAGTCTCAGTAAGACTAAGCACATCCAAGTATGAGCTGTAGGGTCCCAAGAGACAGCCAAAGAGTCAGAGACAGCCTCCCTTCCCACTGTTAGGAGTCCTACAAGAGGATCAAGCTATACAACTGTCCCATGTGTGCAGAGGGCGTACGTGAGTCCCGGCAGGCTGCCTGGTTGTCGGTTCAGACTCTATGAGCTCCTATGAGCCCATGTAGTTGATTCTGTGGGTTCTCTTGTCTGCATCAATAGTTTAACTGTGTCGTTTATGGCATGTTCACAATACCCCAATGGGTATGCATCAACTATATTTTCCTTTTTTCGTCTTTTTTTCTAATTTATTCTTCTCTCATATATTGCACCCCAACATGGTTTCCCCTCCTTCCTCTCTTCCCAGCCCCTCCTACATCCCCTCTCCCCCAAATCCAATCTTTCTCCTTTCCCTTCAGAAAAGGGCAGGCCTCCCAGGGATATCAACCAAATATTGCATGTCATTATAATAAGAATAATAAAGTATTAGTTAAAACAAAAAATAATTAAAAAATAAAGATACAACTGAAAAAGAGAATTACAGACTGATCTTATTCATGAACATTGATACAATAATTGAAGACAAGATTAAAATAATAATCTGCAGGACTCTTGATCAAAAAAACATATAAACAGTCTGTTTTGTTTTTGTTTTAAAAATATAAATTAGGTAACATTTGATAGGTAGAAGCAGAGAGAACCAGGGTCCTCTGATACAGGGAGTTTAATGTTGGATGATTATGGTGAAAATGATAAAGATTAAACCAAAGAGGGCCCCCAACTAGGCTTCAAGTCAGACAGGGATAGGAAAGGATATAGCAATGCACCAAGCATTCATTCAGAATGCTCTTAATTTCTGAGTAAAATTCAGAAAATAGAGAAAGAAGGCTTCCACAGAATCTGGGAGACAAGTTGAGCAGGGGAATGTGTGTGACATGGTTATGATGATAAACTGTTCAGCTAGACAGAGCCAGTGCTAAAATGGTGCCATGTTTATATACCTACATGTGACTAGCAACCATCTGACACGTACCCTTATCCAGAGGGCCATCAGCTAATTAGCAGTGTCCTGAAAAGAGCCCCAGTGTCACAACTCAAGTCTGGAATGACTGGGGAGTGACTTTGTCTTACACACACACACACACACACACACACACACACACACACGGCCATTTACAACTTGTGCCAAAAATTTCTTTTCTAAACTAATTGATAAAAATACACTTGGGTAATCTATGTATCTGAATGTTGGAACAGACTGGAAAGATTTTTCATCTTGTTTGAAGATGTATTTATTTTATCTGTATGAGTGTTTTGCCTACATGCCTGCATGAGCACCATGTGTGTGTCGGTTCCTGCAGAGGCCAGAAGAGGGCAGAGGATCCGCTAGAACTGGGGTCACAGACAGTATGATCCACTATTTGGGAACTCAATCCAGATCCTCTGTAAGAGCAGCAAGTTCTCATAACCCTCTTCACCTCTGAGTCTTCGCCCCAGCCCAATTTTGCTTCTATTAAGACCACTGATGTCACTGTATGTGGTTGAACCTTAGTCTTCCCACCACAGAGGAGAAATAAGATAAGACTAGATGAGAAGAGGAAAAAGACTCAGGGCGTTGAGAAGGGGAAAAGATCCCAGGGTAAGATGATGAGATGGAAGGAAGGAGAACACTCAAAGCAGCCAGTTCATTATTTAGCCATGAGCAGATGCCTGTGGCCTCGGACATACCAGGTATGGTTATTTGTCACCACAGAAAAAGTTCATTATCCAACAAAATTTCCTCAGAAGGAAACTTTAGTTTCTTCATCTCTAACATAGTGGGAATTAGATTATCGATGTCCTATTCAGTTAAGTAACTCATAATCCAATAGCTGACATTTAATGTTGCTCCTAACATGAAAACAAAGCAAATCAACTGCAGTTTCCACTCAGTTCTAGTAAATGATTTAGAGAAAGCTATTAACTTGCCTTCAAGCCTAAAGCTATCTGTGTGGCTATCAGAGGAAGGGATTGTTTACCTTCTACTCACTGAAATCTTGTACCTAAGTTAGGGAGTCCTGCATCTTTACTTCTCACGGGATTGGAGCCGTTTCTCCCAGCCAGCTGTAACAGCCAGTGTAAGAGCTGCTTGTCTTTGGTGCCTGCTTCTTGTTGAGGCAGGTTACTTCAACACTTTGTGGTTCTTCCACTCGTTAGGAATGCATCTTGGCATTGACAATGCTTCACTGATCCTTACGATGCCAAGCGCCACTGTTGATTTGACTTGGATAAGGGTTTCCCCAGTGAGGTGGCTTGGTGACATTCCCTCTGCCAAGGACTAGTTAGGCATTCACTGAAGGACCTCTCCTAGAGCTCCTTTCCTGCCTGGAACACAAGACAAGCTCTCCCCACTCCTGCTGACTTCTTCACAGCCAGAATTACTCATATGCAGCTGAAAGCTGAAAAAGTTCATTATCCAACAAAATTACTACAGTTACTACATTTTCCCTAGAACAGAGCCTGTATTGCCTTGCAGCAAATATTGATGAAAGAAAATGTATATAGCATAGGAAGGGCACTCTAAGAGATCATCTGAGTGGCTAGTGCAAGGTACATGGGGGAAAAAAGCATCCTTTTTCTGAGTTTTTATCATGTGCGTTGGAACACAAATTGACTAGAGACTTTAGTGTAGTAAGAAGGGTTGCTTGTTGGTTCCTGGTCACCCAACTAGCTTAGACCCAAAATAATCACACAGAAACTATATTATTTAAAACAGTTTGGCCTATTAGCTCTAACTTCTTATCGGCTAGCTCTTACATTTTAATTTAACCCATCTTCATTAATCTGTGTATCACCACCAGGCAGTGGCTTACCAGCAAAATCTCGGCATGTCTAACTCCGGGAGTAGAGCCATGGCATCTCTCGGACTCTGCCTTCTTCCTCCCAGCATTCAGTCCAGTTTTCCCCGCCTACCTAAGTTCTGCCCTATCAACAGGCTAAGGCAGTTTCTTTATTCATTAACCAATAAAAGCAAAACTTACACAGAAGGACCTCCCACACCACTTTAGAAAAGGTAATTTAGCAGAAATAAAACCAAGAAAATGTGTCTTTTGAAAGATCTTTAATCTCATGGTGAATAATAGCCAGCATAAGTTATCTCCTGTTTATCACACTGACTCTCCCCTGCCATCCTTAGTTAAAGTTGATCCTTTTAACAATGTATAGCTAATCATCCTTATTTGATCAGTATAATATAAGCAACTGTTGAAATATCATATCATTAGCAGTATGGTTATCACATGCTAATCAAAATAACTAATTCAAAAAATGTATTGCCCTTTTCCCCCATCAGCAGGGGTCCAGTCTGCTGAGGTCACTGGTCTTTTCATGTCTTCTTTCATGATCAGTTCTCTGAGGGTGCTGTTCTCTACTCTCAGGCCCATGTTTCCTCTTCATCTTCTCCCTGATCCCATGTTCTGGCTTCTTGATAGCCATTTTTAAAATTTTAAAGTATCTTTTGAAGCCGGGTGGTAGTGGCACATGCCTTTAATCCCAACATTGAGAAGACAGAGGCAAGTGGATCTCTGTGAGTTCAAGGCCAGCCTGGTCTACAAAGAGAGTTCCCAGAGAGCCACAGCTGTTACACAGAGAAACCCTGTATCGAAAAAACAAAACAAAAAATAAATACATAAAAACATCCTCTGTCCCTTCCAGAGTCTATGACAGTTTGTGTATGAATGTTTAGGTAAAAACATCCTTTTCAGTTTGGTGAGAGTGAATTTCTTAGCTTCTGCCTCTAGTTAGTTACTCAGTTCTTTAGTCAAAAGCAACTATAGTTTATTTTATTTGCAATAACATAAAAGGAGGTTGGCCAGATTTTGAAACTGACATATTAGTTGTTAACTTAAAAATCCATGTCAAGTCAGTTTGTCAAAAACCATCTCCTCTCACAGTCAACCTTATCTTTCTGGGCACGGATACTCTAGCGCTGAGGATGCAGTTCAGTGGTAGAGTGTTTCCCTCCAGGTACAATGTACAAAGTTCTGGGTTTGATCTCAACCGGATAGAAAACTACTCTCTGGTAACAAACTTGAACCTCCAACTAAAATTTCTACAGTTGAAAATATTCAAAGTGCTTATGATTGTGGCATAACCGGTTGGTAGAAATTTCATTTTCATTTTTACAGAGATCATTAATGACATTGCAGGCACCCACACAGATTCCTTCCTTGTGTTTATATGTAAAGTGCTCCTTAGTCTTCCTAGTATTCTCTGTGAAACAGGGAGGCAGATCAGCCCTGGGAGGTAATGGAATGTGGGCGAAGCAGGGAAGCTGCTTAGGACAGGGCAGAATTCTTTCTGCTGCTCCGGATGCCCATACTGGGCATCTCTGCAGACTCTGGTGCTCCCTCCACCCCTGCTGTGATGATGCACTGGGAAAACATTCGCTCTCCCAGGGATGCTTCTCTGTTAGTTTATAGCTGGGAAAATGTTGCCCCGGGTCTAAAATATCTGCCCAAACAGCCCAGCGCTGATGAAGGCTTTCTCACAGGCTCTCAGCTCCCCGCGGGCGCTCCCCGCCCTCTGCTGCCAGAACCTTGGGGATGTGCCTAGACCCGGCGCAGAGCACGTCCCAGCCAACTGAGAGCAGAACAAACCACTGGCGGATAGCCAAGAGGCTCCCTCCCAGCCACCGCCCCCCCCCGCCCCGCCAGCGCCTTTTCCCCCCTATACAATACAAGATCTTCCTTCCTCCGTTCTCTTAAATCACAGCCCAGGGAAACCTCCTCAGAGCCTGCAGCCAGCCACGCGCCAGCATGTCTGGGGGCAAATACGTAGACTCCGAGGTAGGCTTGGGTGAGGCCACGCCGGCTCCAAAGTGCCTGCTTTTGCTATCTCCCACTCCAAATGCTCCGGCTGCTTTCCTAGCCCCAGCCCTCTCTCCGCCTTCACAGTACTCCTCTCCTGCTGGCACCGCTGAGGAATGGGCCTGGGTGGGGAGGTGAAGAAAAGTCAGGAATGTTTATGGCTTCCTTTTGGAGAGGGGACCAAAGGAGCCCGCCGGGAAAAGGAGGATCGGGGTCCTACGTTGGTAGTCTGCCGGACTTAGAACTAAGTTTTTCAGATGGCTCTGTTCGCAATACCCCCCACGGACAAACCCCTTGCTACTGGGAGGCCGAGAGCTGCTGCTACTGGTGGTGGTGCTGCTGGTGGTGGGGTGTTTGTACGGGAGGGGGGGTTGTCATTTGCCCACAGGTAAGGACAGTCCCCACCAGGAGCCTAAAGTGGCTGGCCTGGGCAGCGGCACGCCTGTCTTGCACTTAGCAAAGTTCAATTTGGGCGGCGGCCCGGGGAGTTCCGAGGTGGGGAGTCTCCTTCCTCACAAGTACCACCACCACTGGCAGCTAGTTCCTGGCACTCAGGTGGCTTAAACCTGGAGACCTCGGTTCCCAAACGTGACTCCCGTTTAGCCTCGGGCAGACAGCCTGAAGGTGATCTAAGTAAGGGTGGGTCAGGGAGTCCTTCAGGTGAGAAGTCCTTCTAGAACATTGGGCGGGGTAGGGGGGTGTCTGGCACATTCTCAGAGATAAAAGTATGTTAGATTTTTGACCCACCCAATTCACCCCCCACGGCCTAAGGAAAACCGTGAAGCAAAAGGAGCTAGAAGAAGGGTAGGGGACGCGGCAGGTGCGAGGGAGATGCACGGAGGGACAGACAGGATGGGACCACTGAGTCTGTCTGTATGGTTCAGTTGAATCGTAAAGATAATGGTGGAAGGGATCGAGGGACACGATTAACAGGGTCAGGGCGGGACAGTGGAGCAGGTGAGGTTGTGGGGACTCGGGTGTCCTGACGTAGAGAAGGGGGACAGAATAGGCGGAACGCAAACCCCCTTGGGTTGAGGAGTCGCAGCCGCCAGGAGCGGCGGGGAGCAGGAGGGCGAGCGTGGGGCTTAGCCCTGACCCCTGGCGGCCGGCGCGGGAGGCAGGCGCTCCCTGCCTGGTACCGAGGGGTGTGGTGTCCTCCCCTCCGTCCTCTTAAAAAGCTTGCGGGCGTCCGGAGTTTTCTGTGCGCAAAGACGTCGAGGCTGAAGTTAGAGAGACTTGGAGCGCCAGGCTCCCCCGTCACCCAGACTGATTCCTGACGCTTGTTTTTCTTTCTGAACTTTTCTTCCCACCTCCGTTGCCGCCCTCCCCTGGCTTGGCCGGCTGCCCTCACAGGGACATCTCTACACTGTTCCCATCCGGGAACAGGGCAACATCTACAAGCCCAACAACAAGGCCATGGCAGACGAAGTGAATGAGAAGCAAGTGTATGATGCACACACCAAGGAGATCGACCTGGTTAACCGGGACCCCAAGCATCTCAACGATGACGTGGTCAAGGTAGGGTGGCTGTCTGAGTTCTACAACCTTACTCTCGCGAGTAATTGTACATCCTTCCATCGCTTCGTCACACAGGCACTGTTTCCTAGGCTTGACTGTATGTGAACCCCTGCGGTCCGTTGTCAGAAATCCTGGCTAGTTCATCAGGAATTTAGCTAAAGTGAGCCTTGTGGGAGCTCATAGACCCTCAGCCACAGGTGGGACCCCACATTACTTGGGAAGGGAAGATGAGTGCGGCCCATTGCCATGTTAAAAGTCCAGTGACAGGTCGTTTTCGTGTTGGAAAAATAATTATGTGAGACTTTGCACCACCGGTGGCGGTTAGAATACAGAATGATCTTATTCCTTCAGCTGAAATAATTTATTAGCTTAAAAATATTAAGCAAGTGGAAATACTTAACACTAATAACCTATGCATATATTTTGTATGCATATATATTCATATAGATACGAATAGTGTTTTGACTATAAAAACTCAGCACATGTGCAAGGCTAAACCAATTTACCAAACTGAAGATAGTTTCCACCTCTTGACTTCTGGATCCCTTTAGTTAAATGTGGAAAGCCGCGTCTTTGGTGACAGCCAAGGTCAGCCTGTGCTGGGCTAACGGAGCTTTAAGGTTGAAGTTCCATTTTCCACTTTCAGGATAACTTGCTGGGATTTGAAACTCTTTACTTTCCTGGGTTGTTGGTCGAGTGGAGACTTGACACAGTGGTCTGATTTTCAATATCATTTTGTTATTCAACTTTGACCCTTTCAGCAATTCCAGCTCAAGGAATTTATTGTCTGAACCCGTGTGGGTTGAGAAATCCTGGGCTTGAGCTCTCCTTGGCAGAGGGTTTCCTCTGAGTGGCCTGGAGGGGCAAGGAAAATCCTGGCCTCAAGGGTTCCAGGGGGAAGCCACTGTCCTGCCCAGCCCCTAATGCACCCCTGAGGAACTCACAGTTTCCGCCCACAGCTTCCTATCTATGGATGGGAGGGGTTCCAGCGCAGTTTCACCTTTATGAATAATATATTTCAGAAAGAGAAACGGTTTAATCTACAACTGGAGGGAACGTGTACCTGTCAAAATTTACTCTCTTGGTTTCCTGGTAAAGGGAAAAGGAAAATTGGACCGTTTTTCTCCTGGCCGGATTGCGGAATATTTAAAACCAGCAATGAAGGCATCTCATAAACTGAAAGTTAAGATTGCTAAAATCTGTTTATTAGCCACATTTCCTTAAAGGGGAAAGGACATTTTGCTTCTCACCCTTTTCGTGCTGGCTGCTTTGGTCAAGGAGGGGGACTCGAAGGATCAAAGCAGATTCCAGGATTTCAGATTGGCTCCTTCCACTGGACCCTCCCTGCTGTGTCCCTGTGCTGGGAGCGGAATTCCCTGGAGCCAACTAGACTCCTGGGATGAGTCAGAAAGGCCAGCAGTGTGGATGTGGGTCTCCACACAAGCATGACTAAGTGGAGAAAGAAGGCCCCACTGGGAAGAGTCCTCAACACAGATGGAAAAAAAAGGCGTGACAGGCTTGGAGGGAACAGCAGCTTACAAAATATCATTTCAAGGGCAAGTGTGGGGATCCTCGAATTAGAGAAATTAGAAGAGCTACAGCAATGCTTGCCTACTTGCTCACAGAACTAGGAGCAAATCCAGAAAGTCCAGCAGACAAGAAAAACCCACCTTGAGAAAAGAATTTGGCAGGATTTAGGTGAAAGCCCTGCCTAGGAGGATGCCTTCAGAGAACACACTCCCTTTGCAAAGAGAGGCCCAGGCTACCCCTGCACATTTTGCTCCGCTCCTCCCCTCCCCACAGTACTAGTTAGAAATTTTCCATCCTCATAGAAATCTCTGCTGGACAGTGTCTGGCAAGAGTGTCCCTGCCCTTCACAAATACCTTTGCATCAATATGAAAAACACAACTAAACAAACCCTCTATGTAGAGAAGGAATGGGACCCAGATTTAAAGTATGGAGACCAGCATGGTGCATGGGACACATCCTTTCAGTAGGGAGGCCTGGCAGGCCGCCAAAGCCTGGTGCGTTCTCCCCTTGAACTTCACTAACAGAGCATAATTAACCAGTCCACTGGTCACAAGAATATCAATTGAAGTATAGAATTGATTGCCAATAAAATTGTTTTCTTACAGAGGTTTGCCATTCCACATAGTAATTTTACTTAACTGTGCTAATAAAATTTTTTAAAAAATCTGGCTATATTTGCCCTGGCAGTCAAGGCAAAACTAAAGAACCCATTGTGGTTGTGTGTGTAAGATTAAGATTTAATAATATATGCATCCCTTGTTTCAATCTCAGTAATATTCTTATCTCCTGGATTTAGTTTAGAATAACAAGCATCCAAGCTAACATCCCATGCGGTTTTATGTTTTCACTTCCTTTTTTTTTTTTTACTGACATGAAGTTTTATGAGGCTCCATAGAAAATCTTGTCATTTTATAAATAGACAAAATATATGCCATAATAAGTCAAAGTAAATTGTATCACATATTGCAGAATAAAAATGTTCTTAAAATAGTGATTGCCGTGGACATTAACTGTCAGGAAGATGCTGCTATGGAGAGAGCAACAGGTGGATAGAAGAGTCATTGAAAATACTTTGATGGAGAGGGTCACGAAGGACGTGCAATCTGATTGGGTGGAAGAGCAGTTTGCATGCAACAGCCTAGGAGGTGCAGGGGCTGCAAGGAAGACAGCCAGGGCTATCTCACATAGACACTGTTTAAAATATATTTTAACAGAAGATATTTTATATATACATTGTATTTGAGCATAGTCTCTTCCGTACTTCCCTTCCATTTCCACTCCTCTCATTGTCTTCTTTGTTCCTCTAGATACTTTTACTCCTTTTGTTTTTGGAGATTATAATTGCATCACTGTCCCCTTCCCTTTCTTCCTTCCAGCCTCTCCCATTGTAACCCTTGGCTCTTTCTCAGATTCATAGCTACTTTTCCCTTAATTCTTGTTACATATATATGTGTATACATATTTCTGAATAAATACATGAATAAATACACTCAGTCCAAATAGTGCTATTGTGTGTGTGCTTTCAGGGCTGACCATTTGGCACTGGACAACCAGTTTGTGTGCTCTTCCCTGAGGAAGACAGTTTCTCCCACTCCCAGCATCCCTTAGCTATCTTTGCTTCTTCATCTAGGGTCGGGACCTCCTGAACTTTCCCTCTTCCTTAGCATGTCTATTGATGTCATCCTTGCCCAGATCTTGTTCAGTCAGCCCTTTTGGTGAGGCTTCATGGATGTTGCTCCTCTGACATTTCTAAGAATCAGTGTTCCTCTGACTCTTAGAATCTTCCTGTCCTCCCTTCCAAAACAGCCCCTGAGTATTAGGTCCAGTTGTACCATGCAAGTGTTAACATCTCACTTTGACTGGACTCTAGGGACTCATATGGCAGAGGGGAAGACAATAAAAATGAAATGGGTGCTTCTGATCAGACAGCAGAGCTCTGAATCTCATACGCACGAGAAACAACCACCAATAAATATTACAGCGTACCATGTGGCTAAACTACGGTGTTCAGTAGGTTAGGTCTGTTAAAGGCATCCTTGACTTGAAACATTTTCAGTTTATGGTGAAGTTAATCAAATGTAATCCCATAGTAATTTGAGAAGTATCTGTGTTTACTCCATAGTCCAAACATGGACTATGGAAAGGATGGGCCACACACTGGGAAGGGAATCATCTAAGCAACAAACAACATAATTTGAGAATATAATGGCTCCCAGCTTCTAGTTCCCCCTTTTGACATTAATAGAAATTAAGAGTTAATGAAGTTTGAAATGTATTCCACAGTTCCAAGGAGTGCTCAGAACAGATATTTTGAAATGTGCGACTAAGGAAGAAAAGACAAATTACGTGATTCGCCATAGATTATTGTCATGGGGAAGAAACGAGCTTAGTATCTTGAGATTAGCACTGAGACAAATCAGAACATCTGGGAAGAGGTCTTTGTTCAAAAGCCAAAATATATGCTTGCAACTTTCTCTCCTAAAGCAAGAATGTAATTCTTAAATGCATACATAATTTCCTTTAATTGTGGAGCAAAGGCATGTGTGTGGTGTACAGACCACTGTCAGTGGAGTAGTCCACAAAAATTGTGATTAATTCTAGAGAAGTATCACATAAAATTAAGCCACTTTAATATACATATAATCAAAGCACATTTCCAAGGCCAAGGTGGCATTCTTTTCTGTTGAAATTGATAGCAGTGTTACTTGTTTTGTTTGTTTAAGATGCTTCATAAAATGGTAATTAATGTTCTGCCACACCTGAAATCATACGCAGAATTCAGGATGTCCAGTTTATAATACCACATTGTAGTCATCCTTGATTGCAAGTTTCTACATATTACTGAGCAAAGAAAGATATTAAAATGAGTGACATTATTCATTTCTAAGCTTATGAAGTGGTTTTAAGTTGAGCCAGCAATGATGTGTGTATGTGTATCTCTCTCTCTCTCTCTCTCTCTCTCTCTCTATATATATATATATATATATATATATATATATATATATGCAAAACACTTTTTTAAAAGTTGCCTTTTTATCTCCATCCCTTAACTAAGGTCAAAAAACAGTAGGAAATTGTCTAAACTTTGACTTTAACTGAATAAAATTGTATATTACTTATTATGACAAAGTACACTATATATCATTGAATTATGAAGGTTTCATGATGTGGGATATTTTTCCATTAACAGCAAGCAGTGCTGGCTACACTTGAAGAGGGGAGTCATGAACAGCTACAGTGGGGAACAGGATCTGGAAAGTCCAGAAACTCCAAACGCCACCTGCTTATGCATCCTGTCCACACAAGTGTATACAATAGCGGGCACATTTTCATTCTTCCTAGTTTGCCCTACTTTGAAAAAGCAATTCTCTATAACTAAATGCCAGAGAGAGCTGATTGCTAGGAAGACGAGTCTCTGTGCCCTGCGCTGTGGGGCTCTGGATCCTTCTATGACACTATGTTTGCAGTAGGGAAATGGCAGGGAGGATGAATTTCTATGAAGATGGCTTTTGCCAGGATGCATTCACCCTTTATTCTGCTCCAGAAAATGTGTGTGTGTGTATGTGTGTGTGTATGCATGCACGCGCATGCTTGTGCGCGCATGTGTGCACATATGTGTGCACTCTATGGAATTGCTTATTATATGATACTCATTGTCCATGAGATGATATGTATTATATGTGTGTATATATGTATAGATAAAGCTTCTATGATGTCGGTGGAATATCTTTGCAAAGATGCTTTGTTTGTGAAAGATATATATATCTTTGAAAAGAGCATAGTAAAGGTGCTCTCCTCTCGCACAAAGCTGCCCAACAGAGGAATTCAGAGATGTCCTGGTGTAGTGAGATTACTTACAATCAATGTTCTCTTTTGGAGTTCTGTAAACTGTGATTAAATTGTATAAAATATTGCAGTTAATACTGAATACTCTCTCCTCCCATATTGACTTTTGAATTTTCCTGTTGAAAACGTGAACTCTGAAGCCTTAAACAGTGCATTGCCTCTTTACAAACTTTAGAGATGTCTAAAATTTAGTTGAAGCACAAGAGTCAACAGAGGAATTCTTGAAAATTCAGATGCCTGGGACTACCCAGCTCTGTTAAGTCAGAATATATAGAAGGCAAGCCTGAGTATCTACATTTTCAGAGCTTCAAGTGATTGTATCATGGAGTCAGATTTAGAAGTTGTGCCCAAGTTGGCTTAAGGATATGTACTCTGGTTTCTTCTATCCCAAGAGAACACATGAGTCACTTTGTAGAGGGTTTGTTTTTTGATTTTTGTTTGGTTTGGTTTTGTTGGTTGGTTGGTTTTTTGTTTTGTTTTTTTTTTTTTGACATTTTCTCTGACAGAATACTATTTGAGGAGCTGGAATTTTAAACCTCACCAGAGAATTTTGAAACAACATGGAGTACTCCCAAGTCAGCCTTGCTCAATGGCTTTCCATCTCTTGAGACCATTTGAGTTTAGAGCCAACTAGAATCCCAAAGACCTGGGGTAACCTGAGTGGGGCAAGCATATGTTCCATGTTGCCCCATGGCAGACAACACTGATCAGTTGGGCAAGCTGGGTTTTAAAAAACCTTGAGCAATTATTGATGGTGTCCCCCATGTCATACTCAGAAGTGCCTCAACTTGTAAGGAAAAAAAAGGGATCAAAAATGCATTGGCAATCACCCGTTACTGATTCCTATGCCTGGGATACACGAGAAATCTCTCTGCTCACTTTTCTAACAGATGGTACAAAGTTTTCACAGTCCAAGTGTGTGCTGCCTCCCTCCTCCACATTCTCCAGTGTCACACTTTTCCTGCCCTTCATCACAGCCACCAAGCTGCCCCATCTGGATGAGCCGTTTCCAACCTCCATCTCCCGCATACGAACCCGTTGGGTTCTTTCCATGAATCACGGGGTTAAATAAACTGACATCCCCATCACATATTTCGTCAGTGACTCAATCAAAAGATTGAAATGTTTAACTATTTTTCAGTTAGTCCAGGAAACATAAAGCAGCATATTTTCACATGAACCATTGTTTAGGGAGGGGGAAATGTTTTTTAATTTTGTCTTAAAGGAAATCTGCATGCTCCATGGCCTGGGCGACTACCAAGGGATTTAGTCGGTAGAACAGTATTACACCTGCAGAGAATACATATTTCCTGCCTCTCCCGGAAACTGCTGATGGTTCAGATATAAAATACATCTTGCTTTCTCTATTGGGCCTTGAGGAGATGTCTCTTGTTGCTCATTACTTCATAGAAAGGGAAGTACAAGCTTCCCTTTAACCATTGTTACCTGTTTCAGTAATTAAAAACCAGGTGTTTTTAATTTTGAAGACACTTAAATATATTTTGGTCAGTACATCTCAACAGTAATTTAAAAGTTTAGATTCTGAAGCTGTGTTAAGTATACAAACCTTTACCAAGCCGAATAACAGCATTATATTATAGCCAGTCCTTGACAGATTCAATGCTAGCTATCTGTGTCTAGAAATTATTCTGAGTTATGTGTGGTGCAGAGGTCAAACACAATTACATTTCTCATTTGCTGTGAATATTGAAAGACGTTGAGCCTGAATAGTGAAAAAGCAAGTGATGGAATGCAAACAAACAAAAATTTAAAAAGTCTAATAAAAATCCTTGTCCCTGACTGGGCTAGGCTGCACACACCCCTGCTCCGGATTCCCCCCACATTCACTTATTTTTACACAGTGCTGCCAAGTATTCACACATGGCACACTCACGTATGAATTCATACATTCATCCATTCAGCCAAGCTCAGGCATTCCCTGAGCAGCTGAATCATAGCCCCATCTCCAAGGGTATAGGATTTAGGGGAGAATATGCACATAGACCATTGTGAGATCATGTAACTAAAGCACAGACAACAATCAAGCCCAGAGCACAGAGTTCTTGGCGGTCTTCAAAGTCAAGTGTATGTTTGCACAGAAAGGGTTCCCACCAAGAGCATCCAGGGAGGTGAAGGTGCCTGGTGCAAGCAGCACCTTAGTGTAGCCAGAACCACATGTAAAACCACAAGCCAGTTCAGCATGGCCTTCTTTACCCAATCAGGGTATCTGTATCTTTACAGGCATCAGTGACCTACAAAGGGGCTTCAGGGCCACAGGGTCAGCTGGTGGTAGATGCCCTTTCAAAGGCTGGCTACAGCCTCCTGGTGTTAACTGTGAGGGAGAGAAGAATGGGAGCACTTCCTACAGCGTGACTCAATGGCACTCACTCCTCCAGTGGTCCTGTGAGCTACATGCCGTTGTTACTATCAACAACCCACCCATTTTTACAAAAAGAAAACACAGATTGCTCAGAACTGAACAGACAGAAAGTAGGAGAGTCAGGATTAGATCCCAAACAGAGAATGCAAGAGCCTGAGCTCTTAACCACTGTTATCTCATACCCCTCTGTGACAGGCCGTACCCAGGGTAACAGAGGTGTTATGAAACAGCTGAAATAGGTGATGGCAGCTTCAGGATGAAAAAACATATGTTTTTGATGTGGTCTATGTTAGGAGTAACAGGAATATCATCACTGTAGGACCTGACTCCAGATCCTGGTAGGTTGGTAGGAAAGAAGAAAAACTGATGTAGAAACTTATGCAAATTACCAGACACACACATTCCCAGGAAGGCGCAGGACACTACGTTGCAAAGACCAGAGATAAACACAAACTCCTGGGGCATCTCAGTGCATGGACATAGAACCAAAGGCGTTGACTGCAGAGCTTTCAGAGTTTCTGGATCGCCCAGGTTCATGAAAGCACCTGGGGTGGGGCTGGTCCCGGTGGATGTGAAGGGCGGGGATAACGGGAGAGAACAAGGAAGCAGGTTCCAACAAGTACAAAACACTCTTCTGAAGGTTCTCCATTTGCCTGTTTGGTCTGTGTACACATACGTGCCACCGGCCATACATTGTGGAAACAGGAAGCTATTGAGAATAACCTTAGTTAGACGCTGGTGGGAGAAAGGTCTTGAGTTGTGCAGGGAGTTTCTCTGAGACTTCCTCTCTACGCATTGCATATTTGTTCTAAAAAACAAATGCCAGAAACAAAAACAGACGTAACTAGTGCATTTTACAAGCCGCATTAATCTCTGAGAATAACTGAAGTGTCTGTTAGTCATACCTCGCTGTGTGTGCACCTTCCCTAGCCTGTGGGCAGTAGAATGGCTGAAGTGGGCACATAGGGATGGATCAAGGAAAGGGTACTGGATTTGTTAGAATCGTCGCTGATTATTTTTATTAATTCAACAACCCCCTTTCTCGTTTGTTCCTCAAAAAGCCAGGCTTTTTGTCGTTTGTTTGATTTGTTGTTTTGCTTTTTGGAAAGGGCATCATTTAAAAAAAACAACAACAACATTTACAACCAATCCCAAAATTGTTTTTCGATAAAACCCTTCTATTTCTATAGTTAAGTAGATCTGAGAATAAATTGTTCCCATAAAACATGCTCAAGAAATACTTAGGAAGACCAGTTCCCCAGCAGACCCAGAGTCCATGAGGTCCCAGAATAGTACCCCATGCCCACACGCAGGGCTCCGGCACCCCACAGCAGCAGCTACAGGTGCCCGTGCTTCGTGAGAGTCTGCAAGGTCTGCTCTAGCGGTTCTGTTCTCACCGTTGTGGCGCTGAAAAGCTTTCCGGGCACGGTTTCACTGCTCGCTAAGAGGAAAGTGCTCTCCTCTCTTTCCTTTGGAGGAGAGCGGCTATCTCTCTCCCTTTCGTGCCTCATTTCATGTCTGAGTCGAGCAGAGCAAGGCAATGGCCCTCACTTCTATCGCTGCCCTAAACCTCCAGGTGCCCTAAACCCCAGAATCAAGCACCGACTGAGTCAGCCACCAGAAAATAGAGGCTCAATTGAGTCCATACTCTGAGCTTCCTAGACTGATTTAGTCCTAGTCCTTCTTGAATGAAAACACAGTTGGATCACCTAGCTTCCTTCGTGCCATTTATTGACTACAGCTCAAAACCTTGTATGAAAACAGAAATCTGAAGAGTGATAAAAATGTCCAAACTATCGGGAAAACGTGATATATATGCCCATACAAACAATTTGCCTGTATTTAAAATACTTGTATGTGTATTTTTTTAAAGATTTATATTTATTATGTATATAGTGTTCTGCCTGCAGGCCAGAAGATGGCACCAGATCTTATTACAAATGGTTGTGAGCCACCATGTGGTTGCTGGGAATTGAACTCAGGACCTCTGGAAGAGCAGTCAGTGCTCTTAACCGCTGAACCATCTCTCCAGCTCCTTGTATGTGTATTTTAATATGTATTTTTCAATGTTAATTTGATTTTTTTAAAACTCTGGTATTAGAGGAACACAATATAATGCATCCTACTTGGGCCTTCTACTGTTGACCTCCTGGGCTGCCACAGATCAGCTCTAAGCTCCAGGGTATCCCAAGCACATTCTCAGGATGCCACTGGCTGCTGCTTGGCTTCCCCACTTCTTCCTCCTCTTTTGCTTTATCACTCTGATGATGAGCATGCAGAAACTTTAGGCTTTTCTTGCTTAGAGGATCCAAATTGTCATTTACTATTCCAATAGCAGAGACAGTTTCTTTCACCCCAGTGCTTGTCTCTTATAGATTACAGATCTCTTCTTCAAGAAAAAGGTAAAAACAAAACCAGAGCAGAGAGAATGTGGAATCCTGGGGGTCAGATATTACTGCTTCTTTTCTGGTCTGCTGTCTGTGCCATATGCAACGAAAGGCCGGCTTTTAGGTCAGAGATGCGACCTGTTCTCGTCTCCTGTAATGGCAGATAGATTTACTAGAATATGTCTAACTTGACTTCCAATAGGAGGCTCGGCAACAGAATGAGTGTAAAATATCTGCAATATGATTCAGCTAAAAATATATAGGAAGAGGAAGTGGCATCAAGAAAGAGTGCTGGGGTGTGATGATAATGTTAGGTGTGTGACCAGGTTTCAAACATGCAGGCCAGAACCACAATCTTAGTATATATAATATTTTGTCAGAACCTGGAGTGGACAAGTGAAGAGGTCTTCCACCTCACAAATGACACCAGTTATGATGACCCTATTAACATCTGTGATTAAGACAAAATCAAAGTGACTTTGACAAATTACAGGTAGCCTATAAAAACTAATGACTACTACAAAGCACAATTGTGTTGAAGGACTTGAAATAAAATATATAATGGAAATGATATATTAATTAAACATGAAAAATAGGAAAGTAACAAGGAAAGATGGCTGTTTTCAAAGGAACATGTGATGTGGAAAGTCAATTTGCCCATTAGAATAGTGGGCTAGATTCTACGGGCCTCAAGGACGATGACCTCTTTTAAGAATGACTAGAGTAAATATGCCCTTACTGGATTCACACACAAAATATCTTGACAATGGGAGATACATATTTAAGTCTGTCAGTTGCTACACAACATTAAGAACCCCCATAATTAGATGATGTTCTAAAGCAAGCGTGATTTGATGTCTCAAAAGGAATATCACCTTCAAGATTCTTTACCTTGCCATGCTACAGACTGCTTGGTCTTGAAAGGGAGTAGGGAGTGGAGAAACCCTTGAGAAGAGCAAGATGCTGGTGATCAGGAGTGAAGAGAAATCCCCAGGGGAGGGATACCATTTTGGTTTCAATGATAATTTGGAAAAGACCTTGGAATGAGAGATTTTCGCTTATTGTCAGGCTCCTGGGAGATTTACAGGACAAATATTATTCAGACAGAGTCTTCATTGAAGGAAAGAGAAGGCTACCATGATTTGCTTCAAAAGAAAGCAGAAGATATTCTCAAGTCATAATGGGGGTTAATCCCAGGACTAAGCCCAACAGTATGTCACAAGAAGCAGCTTCCTGATGGCTGCATGTTTATTTCTTTGTCTCTACAACTTCTCAGATCCTCTACAGTTACAATTCACAGCCTAACATAGACACATATGAACTATGAACACCTTCTTCTATTTCAGCCAAGGACCTGGTTTGCTTGGGTAAAGATTTGATGTAGCTTTGCTTTAATCAGCAATGGAGAATGAAAGTGGTAAACATCCAAAGGCAACACACTAGAAAATGCATGCATTGTAGGACCAAAAGGTCAGCACGAAGCATTATCTGTGTGGCAAGCCTGCCCTCCTACACAGCACATACTCACAGTGCTGGCTGTGTGTATAAACCCCATTGTGGCAGAACCTCGAGATGTAGCCCCGTGAGAGGGTGTGGCTTCCACAGAGAGGCTCTTCATCAGGCTTCAAGCCATCTGCAGAGCGTTTTAAAGCACCGCACGTTGAGATGTAGAAAATATGATATAATTGGTCTATGGCAGAACCCAAGTTCCATGGAGTCCTTCTTTGTAGCTCCTAGATACAGCTGATATACAGTCAGAATTAAATTAACTTTGATTTAAACTATTGGAATTTACCAATAAAAAACCACATGTCACAGTAAAATTTTTCACAACCATCAAGGCAGTAAGATGTTACTTTGCTCGCTGCTTATTAATGGTATGCAGGGGTGTCTTAGCAACTTTACCAGATTATAATGTTTTCTGCTGTAGCAACTGCATGAGATATACTTTCCATGCAGAGTGAAGTTCAGGGTACTTGCAAAATCCAGCTGCCTCCTGTCTATTTGATTATCTGTGTCTTTGTCAACCTGAGAGGTTGACCTACTGTTCGGAGCAAGAAAATGTCACCTCCAGTCCTTCTTCTTACCTGCACTGGAGCTAACAACTCACATTGGTTTTTCTCCTAAAAATGCTGTAAAATTCCTGCAGTGCCTGTAGGCAGGGGCAACTTCAGAGAATCCACACCAGGCAGATGTCACTAAGTTCTCTGGTGCCTCACAGAGAAGAGAACCCAAGTCACTGACTGACATTCACTCATGCCAGTCACCCCTCAGAGAAGAAGGGAAAACTGAGTCCAAAAGTACATTTTAATTCTAGTTCTCTCTTGGACACATATCTCCAATGTTACTTTGGGCCTTGGAAAAGTCCTATCTACTTTCTGTGTCTATAACAATGGAGAGCAAGACAACACCTAAGTCACTTTCACTTCTAAGGATTTATCCTTCAAGTAGGTTAATGTTCTTGCAACAATAGAAACCCAGAAATATACTGACATAGAAAGAATGGTGGATGGCTTCTCATCAACAAACAGTGTGTGTAAGAGTTTGTTTGTTGGTTGGTTGTTGAGACAGAGTAAGTAAGTAACTATGACTGTCCTGGGACCATCTATATAGACAAGGCCAGCCTTGAATTCACAGTTATCCACCTGCCTCTGCCTCCAAAGTACTAGGATTAAAAGCTTGTGCCACCATGCCCAACTAATCGTCAATAGTATTTTTTATTATGAATTTCCTAAATTTTTCCAAATGGCTTCTCTGCTCTTAATACTGCAACTACGGCAATTAATTAAATCATCTTGGAAAGACTGAACTCGCTGGCAGCCTGCTGAACCCACATGTTCCGCAAGGCACACTTAGTGCCTTCTGGAGAAGAGCTGGAGCTGGAGCTCACTTCACAGATCTGGACTGTGTACTTTGTGGTCTTCTCTTTTATTGTCTCCAAACTGGTCGCTTTTGTGTTCCAAGATGAACCAGAAGTCAGTTCCAAAGTTGGCTACAAACCTTCAAGACTTCTTTTTCCTTTCTGCAGAAAAGCCATAATTGAAGCTTTGGTTAGAGCTATGGTCTAATAAAGACCTAGCTAAATAGAAAATTCCTATAAAGCCAGCAGTTGTCAAACTCACCTAGTTAGTGTGGCCCTGTTTCTGGAGTTCCTTTAAGGCTTATCTGTGAGGAATGGATCCAATGACTAGCAGGCAAAAAGGCAAAGTTCCTTTGAGTCATATTTTCCTGTCAGAGAACTATAAAGTCTGTTTCTCTCCAACTGACATAAAGTTTAGCATTTAAGGGCCCACATGATTTTAACCCCATCACTTAGCACCCCAGCTGTGTGACTCTGAAAATAAACATGAAGTCACTTGAGTTCTCAGCCACCTGAGCACTCCTAGGGGACTCACTGGCTCTCACAAGCAAAGCTACATCACAACCTGTATGGTGGAACCTGAATTTGTGTAATACACAACACTAAATTAAGCTATATTCTTTGCCATTAGTCAGCTCCTGTGCATGCTTGTACCAAAATTATACCTGGATTGAAACTGACATAACTATATTGGTGAATTCAGTTTCTAATCCACGAGCCAGATAATGACATATTCAGAACTCTGTTTCTTCAGGGGGATGTAATGAAGACAATGATTTCTCTTGGAAGGAGGAGGATCTGTGACTTTCAAGTGCCCAGTGTAGTGGTTTGAATGAGCAATGTCCCAAAGGTTCATATATTCAAATATTTGCTTCCAATGGTGGAACTGTTGAGGGGAAATGAAGTAGTGTGTCCTTGTTGGTGGAGGTAGTCACTGGGAGTAGGCTTCAACGTCTCAAAAGCCCATTTCAGACTCAGTCTCACTATCTCTTCTACCTTTGAACCAGGATAGAGCTCAGCTGATGCTCTATCAATCACCTACCTGCCTGCCCCTGTGCTCTTCCCACACCCATGATGGTCATGAACTAACCCTTGAAGCCATAAGCAAGTCCCCAGTTAAATGCTTTCTCTTATAAGCTGCCTTGGTCATGGTGTCTTTTCACAGCAATGGAAGAGTAACCAAGAGAGCAACTTTCACTAATTCATTCCTATATTTAACAAATATTGATTTATGAACCACTGTACTTCTGAAACTTAGAGTCTACTAGGAGAAACAACACATAACACAAGAGAGAGAGAGAGGGAGGGAGAGATGGAGGGAGGGAGGGAGGGAGGGAGGAAGGGAGGGAAAGAAAGAAGCATGCCATTAAATATGGAGTGATGAAGTAATGACCTAGGTAGAAAAAAAAAGGTTCAAGTGAGAAACCAGTGTGTGGCTAGAACGAAATTTTGATGCAGGATGAGACATAGAGAAGCAACCAGGTGGAGAGTGGTGGGAGAAGCAAGCCAAGCACATCCCACATCCCACAGCCAGTGAGAGGCTCCGCAGCAGGAATGGACTTGGGTGTGTGCCTGGGTCTGGGCCTGGGCATAGGAGATAGATTTCTTGATCCCTGGGAATTCTAGAAGCTAGTGATCTGGAATCAGAAGGGATAACGACTCCCTCTCTTACCTAAACGCAAATGTGTATATCCTAAAGGACATCACCCCTCCCTGGCAATGGTTCCTAAGTGAGGATGCAAAGTCAAGGTTCATGTCTATTTAATTATACTGCTCCCTTTTCAATGACCTATAGCCAGCCTTAGGACCTTGACCTGGCCCTGTTTCCTCATTTCATTTATTCTATCTGCAAAAAGCAAATGCTTCCCAAATGTTAGACAGATAAATAAATGGCTCCACCAGGTCATGGCCGTGCAAAGCAAACATCCCTGCAATAAACAGAGGCATTCCAGGCTACAGATCCTCCTAAACTTAAGGTAGCGCCTTATACAGCATATTATCCTTTCCTAGGGCAGGATTCTCAACCAGGAGCAATCTTTCCCGTCCAAGAGGAATCTGACCAGGTCTGAAGACAGTGTTACTTGTCACAATTTGGAGGATGTTATTGGCATCTAGTGAGTAGACTTCAGAGACACACATAATCATCCTACAGAGCACCCCCCACAATGAGGGCTTATATAAACCTAAATATCAACCTGCCAATCATGTCCATGTGAAAAATCCCACTGTAAAGGTCAGGGGCTGTGTCTGCATAGTCACTGCACGTAAAGCTGTGATGCTCCTGGCAAGGACACGCGTGTGAATCCTTTCTCCTGTTTGCGAAGTAGCGCCCAGGCTTGCAGGGATCTATTTGATTCATTTTCTATTTGTTTAATAAACAGACTAAAAGCAGCTGTGAGGTAAAGTGGACGCTGTTTGCAGGGCTCCTTTGACTGAGCCGGACGGTAGGAAGCAGCGACTGCCACCAGGAAGGGCACTGTGACAACTGCAAAAGTTTCAAAAAAGTTTTGAAACGCATGCTGTTTCAAAAGCTGTGACTCAAACAAACACATTTAGAGACTAAAGAGGAGCCTGCAAATGGCAAAGGCATTTCTGCTTGTTCTATCTTGAACAAAATACAAAGAGCCTTTTTTTCCTTTCTTTTTTTTTTTTTTTTTTTTTTTAGCATGGTCATCATTCACATCTGTCCCATGGCATACCCAGCCCAGAAGCCTAAAGAGTAACAAACGCCAAAGCATAAACACAGAATGCGGTGAGCGAGCCAGACCTCCGGATGAGCCCTCTAATTTCTGCTTGCACAACATGAGGTTTCCATACATTTAGTGACGCAGGCCTTTTCTACTGGAGACACTCTGGACGGCTACACTTATTCTTCCTTCCCTGGCGTGGCTAACAGAAGTGCGCCTGAATAGTCACCCGCTCGGTCCACTAACACACAGTCGCCAGCTTCCTATCTCTGGCCCTTTCTTGGTCTATTTTTACACGGTTGTCTGTTCTCTGTCACTTGTTTGGTGACACTCAGCATCAACAAGTGGCACCAAACAGACACCAGAAGTCTGTGGAGAATAAAATGAACCAGGAGGTGCTGAGGCTGCTGTGTGGAGAGACATCTGCAACTAGACACTTAGTGATAAGAAAATGTGAAACTTTATAAACAAAGCATACTGGACTCCCTAAGAAGACTTCTGGCCAACTGGCTTCAATTACATGGTATGGCTTTTGGTTCCCACCTGGGATCACCCTAAAAAAAGGGTGCACACCCTTTATGAAGAGGTGTGGAAACACTCAGGAATCCCCAAACCCTGACATTGAAAATGGAGACTTCCATGCATTTCCTAGGCGTTCCCACCACCAAATGGTTAGAAGTTGGGTGACTTAAAGCAACAGACACCCATTATCTCCTGGACTGAAGGCAAGGGATCCAAAATCAAGGCATCAGAAAGGCCATGCTGCCTGTGAAACCCCTGGTAGAGCTATGTCTTTTCCTTCTTTCTGGTGGTTTGTTGAGCATTCTCAGCAAACTTTAGACAGCAGCTGCTCAGCACAATTCCCTGACTCCATCAACACTTGCCATCTCCCCATGTTTACTGGAAACTGGGGTTTTAATTTAGCTTGGAATGGGGACATAATTCAATGCATGGCAAGATGTAAGCATGGCAAAGTATAAACTAGGATGGTACGCCTGTGCTGTCAGGCCAGGGATATTCAGTCTACAGTGTTGAGATCTAATGTGAACCTCAGAGAGCATTGTACTCTCCTGGCCAAGACAACTGGACCAGTGCTCCTGGTACATCTGGCTCCATCCTAGACATTTTCCATGTTAACCCTTAAAACATCCCCGTGAAGCTAACACCACCACACCACACTTGGTAAGAAACCAAGGCAAAGAGCAGATGAGCTGTCTCTGTGATATGATGCTGCCATGAAAGAGGTGAATCCAGCCTCCATGTTGTTGGCCTGGACCATCTATCCCATTTCAAAACAACACACTCACATACGAGTGCATTAATTCAGGTCTCCATATTGAGGCTTTGAGACCCTCTCTACTGGCAGCTTTGTTTTTCTTCCCCAGACATCGTTCATTAAATTCATGGTAGGAGGGAAAGACGCCCAGCTACCTAACATAGACTCCTGATTCTGATTCAAGACCCAGAAACTTGTGTTTTTACAGTATCTCTGGCAAATTCTGAAGTCTTTCAGTGTTTGAGAAACTGTCATCGGGGATAAGGGGAAAATAAAATGCTATGGTAAAACAAAGAGACAACAGAACGAAATGACGGGAGACAGGACAAGGGCCCCAGAGGTTCTGGCCTGGGAAGAGCGAGATTGCTGAGAACTGGACGTGAGGGAGGGAGTCAAGGCCAAGCTGGCATCCAGGCTTCTCAATGCAGACCTTTTCCTGCCCTCTGATCCACACTCCAAACTCTTCCCTTGCCCATGCTGCTGGTCAGTTCGCACTGACACTCTGGTTATGGACGCATCCTTCTCCCTTGATCCCCAGCAGACAGTTCTGGGAACTATTGAAACACAGAGTTACTTCACATCTTCCACTGAAAGCAGCAGGCCTTCAAACCAAGAGCAGGCAACAACGTTCCTACCCAAGATTTACATTCCTCTGGAGTTATGGGTGGATCACCATGGGGTTCATGTGATTGTAGGTGTTTATAACATAATCCAGACGCTCTGCCTTCAGTACCAACTGCAAGAACGCCGCAGCCTCTTGCCCAGGGGTGTCGGTATTGCCCAGCAAAGTCTGCCTTTGAGAAAACACATGGGAATTAGGGCAAAGTCGCTGTGCTCTGGGAACATTTAATTGTGTTCTCTCTCATCCTCATCCATACCCATGTGCTCACACACAATGTTATTCCATCAGCTTCAAAGGCCTCTCCACATGTTGGAAATTTGTGTGGGAAGAGAGAAGGGAGTTGGAATATACCCTCTCTGTGTGTGACTAGATTTGGTGTGCACACTAGAACTTTAGAAATATGTATCTAATTTTGAAAAAAAAAAGCATAGCATTTGTTTTTATTGAACGTAGAGTGATGGAAATATATCAGAATTTCTACTAAGTGGTTTTTTTTTAATAATCATGGTAATTTCTTTTAACCAATAATGCATATTTGTAGACTGAAATTAGAAAAAGGTTTTCTGAGGGTGTTTCCATTCATTTATCCATTAGCATCCTGATGTTATTCACCATATAAGGACCCCAGAGAAGGAAGCAAGCCAGGGCTGCAAGGCCCAGAGGAGAGAGCATCGACACATCAGGGCTGTCATTAACTGCAAGGAGCCATGGCAGGCTCCCGTACAGTTTAGCAATGAGGATAGAAAAGAAGTCTTGTTTGAAGTGAAAGCTCTGGGGGCAGAAGAAATGGTTCAGTGGTTAAGAGAGGGAAAAGTGCCAGGCGGTGGTAGTGCACGCCTTTAATCCCAGCACTCGGGAGGCAGAGGCAGGCGGATCTCTGTGAGTTCGAGGCCAGCCTAGTCTACAAGAGCTAGTTCCAGGACAGGCTCCAAAGCTACAGAGAAACCCTGTCTCGAAAAACCAAAAAAAAAAAAAAAAAAAGAAAAGAAAAGAAAAGAAAGAGACGGGGGGTGGGAAAGTCTCTTCTGAGGATACAAGTTTAGTTCCCAACATCAATCTCAGATGTCCCATGGTCACTTATCTGACTCTGGGGCCTACCACACCCTCTTCTAGACTCTGCAGGTGCTTGCACTCCTGTGCATATAGTAACGCACAACAGACAGATGCAAACACAAATGATTTTTGAAGAAAATTAGAAGTTAAACAGAAGCCCCAGAACCAGGCTGTAGTCTTAGCACTGAGAAGGCTAAGGTATGGAGATCTTCAGTTCAAGACCAGCCGGAGCTCCACAAGGAGATCCTGTCTGAAATAAGAAAAGCGCCAAGCCAGATCCCACCCCAGAGAGTCTGGACAGAGTGTTAACTGAGGATATTAGCATTTCAGCACTCACTTTTTTTCTCTAGAAAGACGTTCTTGCCATGTTACTCATACTGAGAACTTCTGAAACTCAATAACTATTACATTGTGGAGTACTCGATTTAGAAGTCTAGATTTTGTTGTCTGGGTGTGTCTTCTAGATCAAAATGGCTCTTAGTCTGTGGAGCACATCTGGTGTTCTGGCAGGGCTCTCCTGAAGAATAGAACCAATGGAAAGCATGTAGCATAGGAAAGGACCTATTAGACCAGCTTACACCGTGGGGTTGGGTAGTCTGACAACAACCGCCTGCCTGACACTGGACAAGTTGAGAATCCAGTAGCTTCTTACTGCAGAAAACTGGATGTCTCCGTAGACCAAAACAGGTGCTAGCAGCCTGGAAGATTCCTGGAGAGTTGCTAGTGTCCAGTTCACAGTGGAAGGCCAAAGAAATTAGAACTGGATGCACTCAGGAAGGAGCAAATGCAAGCAGACAATATTGCTTTTTCCTTCGGACCTCTTCAGGTATCAACCACCATTGGAAGGTACCACCCACCTTGAGGCGGTTGATCCTCTCTGGATATGTCCTCACAGACATGCCCTGATATGGGTTGGATCGTAAATGCTGGGTTGATTTTTAAATCCTGTTAAGGTAAAAATTAAGACCAACAATCACATTTGGTTATAAGCTCAAGCCATTTGAGGCATATGGGTGGACAGTCTTATACAAACACTGTAAATGGTCTAATTATTTTTCTAAGAGTATGTGGATTGTAGAAAGTTTAAGATGTTGGATTTCATTACCACATACTCATGGATTTTTGTCTCAGCACCAAATTCTAAGAAATTAGGCATATATCCACTGTACATGTTTTTATGTTGGCATGGAAGTTAAATTGTCTAATATGAAAGGCATAAAATTAAAATGATAATGTATGAGTGACTCGTTTTCGAATTAGATTCAAGCCTGCCCATTCATAGCCAATTATCCTCCAATTTAGTAATGTGGAGCAATAAACACCCATCACTTTCCCCTTTCTGTGTAGTGGGAATGAAAGTGTGCCTTATCTAAGTGGTGGTGCAGGGTCTCTTGCAAGTTGCAATGCGGCTGTCAGCAGCAGATGCTCCCAAAGACAAGGTGGCAGAGGTACCATACCCAGACTTCTCCACACGGTTGGTGACTAATCTGTTCCTTTCAAGCTTTTGGACTGAGGGCTTTGATGTCTCAATATTTGGTAGCCAGAGGCTGCCTTTAGTTCTTGCCCATGCCTTCCTCTTCTAAGGGAATCCAATCATGGTGGCTAACTCCCAGCAAAGCAAGCCAGAGAGCAAGAAAGGCACACAGTCAGATGTTACGGTTTTGTAAACTCATCTTCAAAATGACACCCTTCACTTCTGAATAACAGTCATGACTTCTAGCCACCAACTCAAGCAGAGGGCATTGAAAGAACGTGATTAGCTGGAGAGGGATCCTTGAGACCCATTTTCAATACTATTATATTTAAATTTCATCTTTATAGATGAAAAACACATTGCACTGCTCCATTCATAGTTAATTTGTCATTCTGATATTAATGTAAAGTAAACATTTCCTGAATTAGTTTTGGCTGCACTCTGTGGGAATGTCTAGCAATGTGGGAAGGTTGAAGCCAGACATGGAACATGTTTCTAAAAGTGTACGCAGTATGCCTACCAACAGAGATGTGTGTTCTAAGAATGAAACCTAGAGCTATGGCTCAGAATAATGGTATGTCCACACCACATAGGAGAAGTCATGAGGTCAGCATTGCTGGCATTGATTCTACAGCTGATCAATGGCTAAAAGAGCATCATCGCCCTCCCCTTGTCCTTTACTCATTCATGTCACCTCATGGTCACATGATGACATCAACTTATGTAAGCAGCACATACTATTCTAAGCAGAATGAAAAGGCTCTCCCCATAAGGCCCTGTCTTTTTTATTAAGAAATATAAAGTTTTTTCTGGGGGCTGGAAATGTAGCTCAGCAGTTGAGAGTTTTCACTGCTCTCACAAAGGGCCAGACTTAGATTCCTGACACCCACGTTGGGTAGCTCAAAACTGCCTGCAACGTCAGGTTCAAGGAATCTGATGTCCTGTCCTGGCTTCTGTCAGCGCTTGTATACATGTGTACATATTAACACACACACACACACATGCACACACACAAATAAATAGAAACTAAATCAAAGCTTTCTTGAAATTTCCACTCAGATAACTAACTTACATCTTATTGGTCAGAACTGAGTCATGTGTATATTCTCAACAAGCCACCAACCACTCACCAAGAAGACTGGCCTGATAATCCCAGGGATAAACTAATCATGACATAACTCTGAGGTCAAACCCTTCCAGTTACCCAAGTGGTTAGGACTCCATTGGGGCAGCAGTGTGACTGTGTTAGACAGACAAACAGATGAGTCTTCAGCAAACATCTTGGTAGCTGCTTTGTGATATGTTCTACAAATACATTTTAATCATGTTAATAGTGTTCTAATAGATATTTCTTATATTCTAATAAAATCAGAGTTTCCACTAACAGTACTAAAACATATCTTTCCCACTACCAAATGTGAAAACATTGTTCTGCATAAACTCACAAAGGTACTTCAATTTTCCTTGACTACTTCTTTTTCAGAAAAAAAAAATGATCCATATTTTGAGACAGAAAAAAAAAACTTGACCCTGTTTCTTTAATGCTGTGTGTACACGTAAACTGGCTTTAAAATATTACCTTAAGACACATCTAACAGGATGGGGTCTTCTGAGATTTATTGCGTTAGCCAAACATTATCAAAACATAACAAGACAGATTGCTTTTCCTGACATCTGTTGCTAGATTTTGTTATGTTTCAGAAACAGCCAATGCTGCGCAAAGGTATTCTAGCATCATTTATAAAAATCTAGTAATATAAACTGTTGACTCCTGGGAAAGCATCCATTGAGACACAGAAATATTGCTGAAGCACATCCGAATCTTTGATGTGTAAGTCTGCATAACAACTTTTACCAAAATGGCAACATGTTCCTTAGGTTACAGAACAGAAAACCAATTCTTTGGTGGCATAATTGAGCTTCATTTGAGGCATCACATTCTGAAACCCACAGGGTGTCACTTCGGTTTGTGATCTTGTCTCATCTTTTAAGAAAAGCCAATTTCTAACTCCTATGCCATTCCAAATCGGAATGAACAGATGAAGTATCGCTCTGGGTGAGGCCAACAATGATGAACAGAACATAGTTCACTAACAGTCACCTAGTCAATGGCAGGGCACAATTCCACACCAACCAAGGTACAGTTACAATGGACAGGGACGATTGGGATAAGCCCCTTTGGAAACAGGACTCAAGAGCAGCCATTTTGAAGGAAGATTACTCAGTCTAATGCTTTATGCAAATAGTGAGCGTCCAGGGGACTGGCAGAAAAAGGTGCCATCACTTGTCTAACAAATGGACCCGTGGGGCCTCTGGAGATGGAGACAATGTTTAAATGCAAGTACAAGGCCAGAAGTTCTTCTTGTTGGTCACAGAGCACAGCTACGAGACTGACTGGGAACACGTGGTGATGGCAGGCAGAAGCCAGGAATGTTCCTGAGACTGAGTTCCAATCCTGTGTCTATCATTTAATGAGTGGATAACATTGCTCTAACCAAGACAGTGGTGGCTGTTGATTCCTGTGTTTTAAACAGGACTCCAGTTCTGCAAATTTAAAGCAGATCCTTTGCTTTAAATTTCTATGAATTTTAAATTTTAAATTCCTCCAGAATTCTTTTAATTTCTATGAATCTACTCAAAAACTGTACCTTAGTTGGCAGGGAATTGTTCCCTGCTGCTAACTAGATGGTTGTTCACTTAGCAGAACTATGTTCACTTCCGTGCCTTTGAATGCAAGGTCAGAACATACACTAAAGATAGCTGTTTCTTCCTCATGGCTTAGCAGTTAAAAGTGCTGGCTGTGCAATCATGGGCATCAGAATTTAGACTCCAACACCCCCCTCATGCAGACATGCACACCAAGCTGAGCAGACACGTACATGCACATACACACACACACACACACACACACACACACTCACACTTTTTAAAAAAGTAAAAGTGTCCATTTCCAGTTTTCTTCACTCAGGCTGAAGTATGAAAATGTCCTGAGCACAGTATTAAGAGAACAAAATAATGGCATCTTTAAAAAGAACAGAAAAAGGAATATATTTTAGCTGAATCAAAGGATTTTTTTTATTAATTAAATTTTTTTTTATTTCTCTCTGCTCCCCTACCTGCCTCTCCCCTCCCTCCCTCAACCCTCCCCCAGGGTCCCCATGCTCCCAAATTATTCAGGAGATCTTGTCTTTTTATACTTTCTACTTCCCACGTAGATTATATCTATGTAAGTCTCTCTTAGTGTCCGTATTATTGTCTCAATTCTCTGGGATTGTGGTTTGTAAGATGGTTTTCTTTGCCTTATGTTTAAAACCACCTATGAGTGAGTACATGTGATAATTGTCTTTCTGTGCCTGGGTTACCTCACTCAAAATAATGCTTTCTAGTTCCATCCATTTTCCTGCAAAATTTAGGCTGTTGTTATTTTTTTCTGCTATGTAGTACTCCATTGTGTAAATGTACCACAAAGGATTTTTATTGCTTTGACAGAATTTATTATCATAACCTGGAAAATAGGCAATTATAAATAAGTATTATATTATAATTATGAATAAATATATAACATCATTCAAGTATTAATCTAATTTGCCTTATATTTCCTGTGTGGGGTGTGTGTGTGTATGTGCATGTATGTGTGTGTATGTGTGTGTGTGCATGTATAGAGGACATATCAGGTGTTTCTTCTCCAAAGCTTCCCATCATTTTCTATGAAAGACAAAGTCTCTCACTGGTCTGGAACTTCACAATTAAACTAGGCTGGCCTGCTGAGCTCTGTCTGTTGTTTTTGTTTGTTTGTTGTTTTTTAAGAGGGTTCTGTGGGCTAAACTCATATCCTGGTTCTGTCTTGTAACTGAGCTATTTTCCTGGCTTCTTACAAAGTGCGAAAAAACACAAGTGAACGTTTACCTCTGAGTCTAGTTCTAAATGTGCTGAGAAAAAAAATGCAATGGCTATTTACAAAATTATAGCCAAACTATTTTTTTACATATTATACTGTTAGGACACTGGGCAACAGAGCAAAAGACAGAATGTTCTGGAAAATAAACTTTAAAACTGGTAAGCATCATGTACTTTTTCCAAAAGACATTTTGGTGTGCTAAATCAAAGGTGGCCCTTTGGCACTGAGCAGCAGCCAGAAGGAACCCAAGTTCTAGCCTTGATTTTGAGCTCTGGTGGCTACAGAAACAGCCATCAGTTTGCGTGGATTTCAAACAATGCCAGAGTCCTTCACATGGCAGCGACCAGGAAGCCGTAGCCCTAGAACTCGCTAGCCTTCTTGATGACAATTTGTTTTTAATCCCGTGCTTCATTTAGTTTATATAGAGTCTAAGAATTAGGTGAACAGGTACCTGGAAGTTGATGCTATTGGAAAGGGATGCATTTGCGCCAGCATCCCCTTCTGTCTTTAGAAAGTTATCATGTGTTGCACAGTGACAGGAACCTACTGCTCCAGGTAGCTTTGAAACCCCAGATCAGCAAGCCCCAGAAGCATTTGGTGACTGAACACTTGATTGCTTCCCAAGAGGCAGTTTCTGAAGTAGTCATGATTCCTGGCCCACGGGTATTTATCTTGATTGTTACCAAAACTATATTCTCATCTTCTCGAATGCTAAAGTGAGCTTCTGTCCTGCTAGTTTAAGATGTTTTTCTTTATAATTTTCTCCTGTCCTAATGCCACCTGTGCTCTCGTCAACTGTCAGAGCAGGAGTTCAAAGGTCATCCTTTGCTCCTCTCTTTGAAGTAGCCAAATCTTCCCATAATATCCAGAAATTATTTTATCTTTTCTCTTGTTTCTTTTCCATCCATCATTTCCCTCCTTCTTTCTCCCCTACTTCTTTCTTCCTTTCATTTTCTTTTCATGACCCCACCCCCATCTTGACTGTGCCATCTTCACTTGGGCTGTGCCACAGTCTCCCACACTCACACACATATACACACATACATATACTCACACACATACACACACACACTCACACACATATACCCACATACATTGTCAAGTTCATCTCAAGAAACTCTATGTGGTTGTGGCCACACTTCCCTGCTCTAACATCTTCATTGAATCTCAACTGTATGGAAGACAACATTTTGGCCTCATCCTCTTCCTGACTTGGTCACGCCAGTCTCCTCTGCCTTCGGCACTCCCAGTCTTCATTCTTGCTTGCTCCTGCGGCTTGACTCCCTACACTTCCAGCCTCCTTCATTTCCTTTCCCCATCACACTCATTTCCAAAGCTCTGCCAAAGCCCCACCTCCCATCTCAATGCCTCAGCTCACCGGTGACCAAATTTCCTGATATGATTCTGCTAATCCTGTTTAGAAAGTCCTTAATGGATTTTAAGATAGCTAGTCCTCAATGCTGTATGATTGTCTTTGAATGCAGTAAAATTATGTCACATTCCTTACATTTTACTGTGTTTTGTGTGTCCTTAGCCATGTTTCTGAGTTTTACTTTAAAGTAAGAAGTTTAAACGTATTCATTTGTTCCAAAAGCAGTAGGTTCTCAACCATTGACCCAGTAAAGAAACACTTGGGGAATATGTTAAAATGTCTTTGGGCTCTACCCTAGAACAGTCAGATCTGAGAAGAACCCACATAGTCATGATCCCAGTGAGTTCCAAGGAGACAGATGCTATTGGTGGCTGATAATTGTCTGGCACGGGCAGGACTGGCAAACAAATCTTAGACATTTGCATAATTCTCAAGTAGTGTCTCCATTTTCTTCTGTTTACACTCACTGTCTGCAATTTCTTTCTTTCAGATCGACTTCGAAGATGTGATTGCAGAGCCAGAAGGGACACACAGTTTCGATGGCATTTGGAAGGCCAGCTTTACCACCTTCACCGTGACAAAATATTGGTTTTACCGCTTGTTATCTACCATCTTTGGCATCCCGATGGCACTAATCTGGGGCATTTACTTTGCCATTCTGTCTTTCCTGCACATCTGGGCAGTTGTGCCATGTATCAAGAGCTTCCTGATTGAGATTCAGTGCATTAGCCGTGTTTATTCCATCTATGTCCACACCTTCTGTGATCCACTCTTTGAAGCTATTGGCAAGATATTCAGCAATATCCGTATCAACATGCAGAAAGAAATATGAGTGACATTTCAATGGAAGTATTCCCGATTCTTTTTTTCCTTTTTTATTTCTTTGGTGCCAATTTCAAGTTTCAAGTTGCTATCACAGCAGCAATTTATGAGTGGTTTGTCTTGGTCCAGAACAAAGAAGTCATTCGCTCCGTTTTTCATATGTAGTATTTGTCTCTTTTGAGCTACTGCATCTATTTTTGACAGTCTGAAATGTTTAAACCCATTCCTACCCTCTTTTTTGTTTGTGGATCATTGCTCTATTGGTTAAAATACAAGTATATCATTGAAAGATAACATGAGAAAAATAGGAAGAACTGAGGGTGGGGATGGAAAAAGGACCAACAACCTCAACTATCTATTCTAAAATGATGATGTCCTAGAAAGGGAAGAATTCCAGGCTGAGGCCTCATCCTTAGGGACATGGGGGAGGGTTTTAAACAGATACTTCCCAGCCGTCTGAGGAGTTAGCTGCCATCACCCTTAACAATCACAATCTAGCAGGATCCAGAAATCACTGTCAAATTGGAGACCAAAATCTTCATGCTCATGATATCATTAATGTCTTATTCATCTTGACATTTTAACCTGTTATTTTGTGTGCCTGACTATTTGTTATACCTATAAGAGGACCTGGGTGCCTTCTAATTTTTCGTGTTTTCTTTTCTAATAGGGTCTAACTCATCAACTTTTGCTATGCCAGCAGCTTTCCTAAAAACAAAACAGAAAATCTTGCTAGTTCTCTATACTTGTTTCTGACTCTGAGATCCAGAACCTGTTGAAACTGATCTCTGTACATGGCCACGTAGCATCTTTCTCTGTGACAAGCCTGGTCAACATCAACACAGTGAAATGGTTTAAAACAGACAAACAGGGATGAGCTCTCTCTTGGGCTGGCAGGAGCGGAAGCCAACTTTTCCTGACTCTCAGTCACTGAATGAGGTCAGCACGTCTAGTCAGCCTCGCTTAGTTTTAAGAACAATCACACTTTCCTGCATCTAAGCCGATCCATCGCTGGGATGGTTTAGTGGCTCAATACTGTGCTCCATTTTCAGCCGATCAGTGGGCCTCCAGGGAGGGCTGTCGAGAAAGAGGCCACCAGAAGGAGACTGCTAAAGCTGTTGCAAGCATGACCCTCTACACAAAGCACTTCCAATAGTCTGTAATGCTGTGACACTTGACCCCTCCCCCTGCCAGGAGCCTTTGGACTGATCCAAACATCACTCTGCTCAGAGAGAGGATGGGGGAGGGGCGGTAATAAAAGCTTGAGGTAATGTTCTTGCTGGAATAAGTTCTAGTTCTTCTGAACCCAAACTGAGGAATTTCACATGTATACCGGAGTCCTCCAGAAAGCTGCCTACCTGAGACACCCAAAAGCTTTTTATTCCCCACCCACCTTACAGCTCAGCCCTTGGGGATTTTTTTTTTAATTCCAGGTAGGCTTTTATTTTCATTTTTATACATTTATTCGAATTCTGCTTGACTGTTGTTTCCTTCCTCAGTTTTGCCACACTTTGCCAACCTGCTGCCTATTTTGATTGTTTGCATTTAAAACAGACACTGGCATGGACACAGTTTGACTTTTAAGCTGTGTGCATAACTGAAAATGTACTATACTGCATACTTGTTTAAATGTAAAGATATTCTTTATCTTTATATAAAGAGAATCACTTGGGATATGACTCTGAGATTCAGTCTGTAAACTGTGTGCCCCAAGACATGTCTGTTCTTCCTAGATGTTCAGTCTCATGTAAGTCCATTGCTGGTTCAAAAGGTTACTGAACTTTTATACGCTTACTGACATACTTTACACTTTTTTATGCTGCATGTCTTATAAAGATTTCAAATCTGCACAATAAAAATGTTTAACAGTTAAACAGGTATGTGTGTGTGTATGTTTGTATGTAGTAAGCGTGTGTATAATGCATATTTGCATGCTTGTATTGTGCTTGGGGTGGCAAACATCTCAAATATTAAAAATTAATTTAAGTGAAATATTTCTGGTAAAAGTCATTGCTACTCGTGGATTACTTCAAATAACTTAGTTAAAATTCATAACTAAAAACAAAGGTTTTTTTAAGCAATTTACACAATGATTTATTATCAATTAACTGGAATCCCAATAACCTTACATGAAGGATATCCATACTGTTGTCTGATTCCACCTATATTTCTATTTAGATTTCTGTATTAAAGTTTTCCAAAGAAACAAACCCACGGGACAGAGTTATGATAAAGATGGAGACTGAAATAGAAACCAAGATAAAAATAGAGAATAAGAGATTTATCAGGAGGACTTGGCTTAATGATTTTGGATACTGGCTAGTTCTAGAAGGTGAGTCAAGATGTTGAGGATCCAACTAAAGCCATATGAATTCAAGACTCCAGAAAAACTAATATTCCATTTTTCCAAAAATAACAGTGGAAGGAACTAATGTGCCAGTTGGAAAGACCCAAGCAGAAGGGCTTGTTTCTTTCTTGAGGGAAGATCAGTCTCTTAAGATTCTTAGACCTTCCACTGACTGAATGATGTCTGCCCACGCGAATGAAGGCAACTTACAGTATTGAGTCTAGCAATTGAAATATAACATCATTCAAACCACTCTTGAAGGAACCACAGCATAATGATTAACCAGAAATCTGGACAACTCAATGTCCAGTCAATTTAACAAATAAAAATTAATCAGCAAAGCTTCCTAATTTAATTTTAAAAAATCTTTAAATTTTTTTGACTAAGAAAATTTCCTGAACATCACAGGGTTCTTCTCTTTAATGAGAAAGCACATGAGGTGGTTAGAAGGCAACCCCACATGGAATATGAATTTACCCGTCAATTTATTTCCACCAGACACACACTAACTATTACCACATGGTCCAGGCAGAAGTGGGACTTCCACTTAAGGGAGAATGAGTGAAGTGTCCTTGGACAGAAATAAATTATCCTTCTGTTTTGTAATGTGAGTGTCTGACTGCTTATATATGAACAAAATCACCCTGCAGCTTAGTTCATCCACACACATGAAACAGGTCCATCACTGTATACATAAGCCAACCACATGGTTTTGGACGACTTTGATTCCATATTGACAATAAACAGCTTCATATATCACACATTTATATAGTTCTACCTAAATAATACATGTCAAACCAGGGCACTAGGGCTCAGTCTGAATAGACCACTTATATCTTCCCTGACATGAGTACTGGTTTTTCAATATTTTGTCTTTCAAACTTTCCATATTTTGAACAGATAGGATGTGATGAAAGACACCCTTGCCATAAAAAATGGGAAAAGCTAAAAGCTAAGATCTACTTTATGAATATATAAATGTATTAAATTTCTCTCTATAAAAATACACAAAATAAATGGCAAAGAGAACTAAAAACCATTTGCATTATATATAAAATATGTAATACATAGCATTAGAATATACTTAAAATATAAGTTCAATATCATTTCTTAAATTAAGATAATGAATGTGGTAATAAAAGGCATAAATAGAAGTTTGCCCTTTCCTCTGTGGGGCCTTGGACTCTCTCTTCCTGTGATCAAGGTGCAGACTGATCAGAGGTCCAGACAGATCAGAAGTCCAGAAGGATCAGAAGTCTAGACGGGACTTCCTCTTCCTGCACCGAGATCAGCAACCCAGAGGGGTGAGTGTGTACAAGCCGTCCTGGGAGGTCCCCACCTGCTGAGACTCCCCTGACTGCAATCAAAGGAAGAGATGGGCAGGCGCCAATCCAAGAATTCCTCCAACAACCTGAAAAGCAACATGATAACACCAGAAACCAATGAGTACTCAACAGGAAAACCTGAACAACCTAACCCAGAAGAAGTAGAAGAAATTGACTTTAAACGTAACTTTGTAAAAGTGATAGAGACCTTTAAAGAAGAGGTGAAAAACTCCTTTGAAGAAAGGGATGAGAAAACTAACAAAAAGTTAGAAGAAATGAATAAATTCCTCAAAGATATCCTAGAAAACCAAGAAAAAGCAATCAAACATGTAATGGAAACAGTTCAAGACTTAAAAACTGAAATGAAGGCAATGAAGAAAACACAAACTGAGGGAAGGCTGGAGATGGAAAATCTGGGTAAATGAACAGGAACTACAGAGACAAGTATAACCAACATAATACAAGAGATAGAAGAAAGAATCTCAGACGCTGAAGATAGTATAGAGAAAATAAACTCATTGATCAAAGAAAACAACAAATCCAACGAATTCTTAACACAAAATACCCAGGAAATCTGGGACACCATAAAAAGACCAAACCTAAGAATAATAGGGGCAGAAGAAGGAGAAGAAGCACATCTCAAAGGCCCAGAAAATATATTCAACAAAATGATAGAAGAAAACTTTCCCAACCTAAAGAGGGATATGCCTATGAAGGTACAAGAAGCAAAAGAAGTCAAACTTTCCTTATTTGCAGATGATATGAGAGTGTACATAAATGACCCCAAAAACTCTACCAAAGAACTTCTACAGCTGATAAATACCTTCAGTGATGTGGCAGGATACAAGATCAACTCAAAAAAATCAGTAGCCCTCTTATACACAAAGTATAAAGAAACAGAGAGGGAAATCAGAGAAACATCACCTTTCACGATAGCCACAAATACCATAAAGTATCTTGGGGTAACACTAACCAAGGAAGTAAAAGATCTATTTGACAAGAACTTTAAGACCTTGAAGAAAGAAATTGAAGAGGATACCAGAAAATGGAAGGATCTCCCATGTTCCTGGACTGGTACGATCAATATAGTAAAAATGGCAATTCTACCAAAGGCAATCTATAGATTCAATGCAATCCCCATCAAAATCCCAACAAAATTCTTCACAGACCTTGAGAGAACAATAACTAAGTTTATATGGAAAAACAGAAAGCCCAGGATAGCCAAAACAATCCTATACAATAAAGGAACTTCCGGAGGCATTACCATTCCTGACTTCAAACTCTATTACAGAGCTACAGTAATGAAAACAGCTTGATATTGGCAAAAAAATAAACAGAGATGTTGACCAATGGAATCGAATTGAAGACCCGTATATTAATCCACAAACCTATGAACACCTCATATTTGACAAAGAAGCTAAAAGTATACAATGGAAGAGTGAAAGCATCTTTAACAAATGGTGCTGGCATAACTGGATGTCAACCTGTACGAGAATGAAAATAGATCCCTTTCTATCTCCATGGACAAAACTCAAGTCCAAATGGATTAAAGACCTCAATATTAATCCGACCACACTTAACCTGACAGAAGAGAAAGTGGGAAGTAGCCTGCAATAATTGGTCACAGGAGA